>JAPQWV010002933.1:0-48099 GCA_027422505.1 Craterostigma plantagineum | reverse complement strand
GTTATTTATTTCGAGGTAGATCTGGTGAGGTGAGGAAATTATTTAAAACACGCCATTATTAAAGAAGATAAATGATGGGAAGATATTTGACTAGCAAATTAATTCCCATTAAAAAGAAAATTGAGAGTACTAACATTCATTTTCTCTATTATTTTTTATTTTGATTTTGTTGGAGTATTGATCGAAGAAAAGCTGCGAAGAAAAAGAAAATGTCAGAGACTTGTTGTAATGATTGTTAAAACGACAGTTGGGGCAAAGAAGCAGAACCAGAAATCATATACTGCTACATAGTACTGGGCGATATATATGTTTACGTTGCATGCTCTACGATACAATTTCAGAACTGTACATTGGACAAAGAATGTAATTGTAAATATTCAGTTCTTGGATATAATATATATATAGGTATTTATATTTTCATTTTAGTTGAAAAGAGAAAAAAAAAATAAAAGAATGAAGTCACAAAATGCTGCTTGTCATGCATGGTAGGTAGGGCAGGGTTCTTGGATGACTTCGTCCAATGCACAGTGTCATATTTCTTATATTCGCTCATGCACAGTAAACACCGTTGGTTTGATTATCTACAATTAAAATAATAAATAACTTGAGCAAAACTAAATGTTACTAGTGTACACTTGGCGTTGGGTAAAAATAAAAGAAAAGATATTAACATATTAATCCAAACATTGGAATCCAAAGCGGCACTTTGATGACTCAGACTGAGATCATCGCAACATTCCACTGGAAAATACTTCGTCCTAAAACATTATAAATAGTGGTAATAACAAATAAACAATTACTTATAAAACTAACCTTATAATATGCTCTCTAAGCGTATAATATAAGTATATATACGAGACATAAATGTACATGTGCACGTGCCGTGATGGAATGGTCATCAACTGACTTCCATGTGCTTTGGATCTGATGCACAAATATTATCTTATTTTATTTCTAATGTTTATTAAATAATATTAAGGCAGCAATTATCGGTGTAAAGCAAAGAATGTTGCAACCTAAGCAAGCCTATTCATTGGTACTAATGCCCTCCTTGATTTCAACAGATAGTTATAATTAATTTAAGCAAACAATCTTTTGCATAAGTTTCTGTAAATTTTAGAGGGATTGCTAAGTATCATGGCATTATTCTCGAGAAGAATATATTTCATCTCTTTCTTTCTTTCTTTCTTTCTTTATTTCTTTCTTTTTCTTTCTTTCTTTCTCGTCTTTGATTTCTGTGCCATAAAAGATTTAAGTGAAGACTAATAATGCTAAGGTAGTTGCGCGCATGATGAGAAACACAACTATGAGAGTTATTTAACAATGTTTTAATTAAGAGAAAAGTTGATCCGTATAGCATATCACTTATTTCTAGAGTTGATTTTTTTAACATTCTTACAATCAATCCTATATTTTCTTCGTGCGGCATGCTTATAAAATTAAACAACTACCATTGTGGTCCAAAACATCGTGCGATTAATATGTTAAATCCCTGCAAATATATACTATTATAGTAAACACAACTCATTAAACGTTATTTCATTTTCTTTTTAGGGAACTAAACTTGATTTCCTAAGGCCTTCCTCAATGCTAGGTTTTTGATGAGTAGAGAGAGAAAAAAACATGTAAAATAGAGGTTTTTGCATGTGAGGTGTTGTAGGTTTTTGAGAGTTTAGTAGAATAAACTTGGGTTTTTTGGGTGTGCATGTCAGCTTTTAATATATATTTATAAAAGAATATGAGAAAATAGATATTGGAAATAAATTAATTATAAATAATACATTATGTGATGTGATGGTTTTTTAATACTTTATCCTATATTAATATTTGTTAGTTGTTATTAGTATTTATTAATTTTTTATTTTTTACGAATAAAATTTTAATGTTTAAAAATATTTATTTTCTTTATATTTCAAATAATAAAAATAATTTTTTATTATGTAACGAATTTTTTATTAAATATAAAAAATTAAATAATATGAAATATAATTATTTATAAATTATTTCGAAAATTAGATAAATAAAATTGGTTAATTAAAATAAAATTATAAAATTAAAGAGGGTCCCCAAAAACCTACTTTTTGGTTTTTCGTGGTTGGGGAGAAATTTTATTTTGGAGGTAGAGGTTTTTTACTTTTGAGGTGGCGCTGACGTGGTACGCAAAAAATCTACCTTTTGGGTTTAGCATTGAGGAAGGCATAAAAACAATGCCTCATCAATCCACTCACTTCGGATTAATTCTAAAATAATTATTCTCCGACGGAAGCCCATTAACACGAATTTTCTGTTTTTCTCCTTCTATAGGGCCAAGCAAAAAGGCCCAAATAGCACAATCAGCCCAACATTAAATACAACATCGCAAGCACCAAACGCATATAAACAAGAAAAATAAAGCTCGAAAACTACTACTGATCATCGACGAAAGAAGCAACCTTTCAACATAGCAATGGCTTTCTACTGGCCGGCGCCCCCACGCTAAACACGTGTCCCTCGCCGTCGACCTCGATAACATCAATTTCTCCATTCCAACCCGGTAATTTATTGGAATTAGGGTTGTTCTTGGAAGGTATAATCTTGCCGATAGTTTGTTTTCCGGCGAGATGACGATGTCCTTTGATTGGACGCAGCGGCGGATCTACTCATGGGCTGCCCCCCCCCCCCCCCCAAATTTACGAAATTTTTACTAGTATGTACATATATACGATTTTAAGTATATAGATATCTAGCTGAATTGTGAGGGAACTAAATTTGTATACATTTGGTCCAGGTTTGAATCCACCAAGTCTCATATTTTAAAGTTTTTGGCTTTCAACTAGTAGAAAGAGTGTTGGACTTGGTTGGGCTGATAGGAAGACACTTGGGTAAACTGAATTATAAATCTTACAGAAAGATAATGCAGTAAATTCGTTTAGCAGAAAATTCTTAGGTTTATTTATTTTATCATGTTTGATTGCACTGTACACTAAATTTATTTATTTTTATAGCGACAGATTACACATATTTCAATGGGAAAATCTTCTAATTGATAATTAGTTGAAAATACGTGACTTCTCTTTAGGTGTTTTGAAAGATAACATAATTTAATTTTTGAAGATACGTGACTTCTAATGTTATCATGTTTGATTGGACCGTACACTAATTTATTTTATCATGTCATAGTGTATATTAATTTTTTCATAAAATTAATATTTCTTGTAATATAGATTAAATATTATTCATCTTTTTTTTTTCAGGATCCATCAGTGATTATCATTTTAATAATTATGGTTTCAAATTAAAATTTTTATTATGAACTTATTGTATAAACGTCAGTTGAACATGTATCCGAAGTTTTAATTTAATGAGCCTTGAAAATATTAAAACAATATCACTTTTTTAAGTAAAAAAAAAAACACATCATCAAATAAAAAAGAAAAAATAAATACTACAATTTGTCTGCAAAAATTTCCATTACTTGTTTCACCCGACATGTGATTTATCCAAAAAAAATACAAATGAAACTTTAGCTTTTATCACCCTCGCTAATATACACATTTATACGCCCCCCCCCTGTGAACATTTCTGAATCCGCCCCTGATTGGACGGACGTGGCTTTCTTGGTCGAGCGGCGTCAGCGGAGCAATTTCTAAGCCGACTGTTATCCCCGGATTTAACGGTAAAATATTTGAGTCTAATCGAAACGGCGGAAAATATTCCCAGCAAAAACACCTCCCGAGGAGGGAAACATCCCCCGGCAGGAGAAATCTCCCGAGGCGACAAGCCCGCGAAAATACCTTCCGAGGCGATCGAGGCTCGAGGGCCCTACCCGATCAGAGGCTTGCATGAGAGCAACGTTGGACTGAGCAAAGGAAAGGTGCGCGTCAACAAGGCCACATTTGTTGTGCCTAATCACGGCTCTCAACGTTGACAAGCCAAGTCACCATGATCTACTAATCATGGGTGGTAACTAAAGCCCACTATCCTAATCGCGTGGCATTATCTTCATTAATGCATGGTCTTTTATATAGAAGGGAAGAGAAAGTGGCGCAGGTTCATTCTCAACTACGGCATTACAACTCTTTATCATTTGGATCTCATCTATCACCATCTACACTACCTAAAAATCTCCTCTCACATATGACACTCTCCTTCAACACTCGACATGGCATTCCCCTTCTATCACGCTGACCAAGGATCCGCATAATCAATCTCATAGCCGAACGCCTTGTTGATTTTTATCTAATTATTGCTTTATCTTATTTTCTTTTATGATTTAAACGTCGACGAACAATTATTTGACTTGAGCGTCGAAGGGGCGTCGTTGGCGACGCCCTTTAACTCCTCTTTTCGTGGTATTTCAGGGATCAATCGAAGAGGAGGACGACGAACTCGAAACGGCGACGATCTGACTTCCAACGCACCATTGATGCGGCGGGATAATTTTTCGACCGCATCAATTGGCGCCGTCTGTGGGAACCAGATAAATAAATAACGGTGCACTTGGAAGGAATAGAGAGTTTGAAGCTGTTTCGAGTCCGTCATTATCTACCTCACCTAGCCCATTGCAAGTTCAGATATCGGCGAAGCCCGCTCGCGTCGCCGCCATGAGCAGATAGCCTTTCCTTGTTATTGGCTGCTGCCAGCAGCTTGGGGCAGCACCTTGTCGAGGCGCAAATCCCTACCGATTGCGGACCTCCTCGCATCCCAAATTTAGATCCATACGTCTAACAGCCACCACCGTCGGCGATTGGGCAACCCAATCAAATTGCCCGGGCATTCGCGCAACGACTACGCCATCAGTGCCTCGAGACACAAAAGAAAATAAGGTGATCCGAATACACGAGCAGATACTCCTTACGCCGATATTTGACAGTCCCAGGCAAAACGGCGAACGACGCTTTGAGGTTGATTCACCATCATCACAACGGATGATCAATCAAGGACCATCATCACACGGCGTAGCAGCTTCGCTATTTTCACCTAGGGGCATAAAACCACCCAAGCGATGTTGTCGCAGCTCGCCGCGCTCGCAATTCTTCGTCTCTTCAGACTCGTCGAGATGTCATCGATGCCGCGAGGACAACGCGGAATAACCGCCGACACGGCTTGCCTCGCTGCTTCTTTTCGAGAGGACCGAGCACCATCGCCAACAAAAATGATACGAAGCGAGCCATCACGATGCGGAAAGGTCCTCATTGCAGTCGGCCCCCGTCACAAGATAGGGCGACCATCGAGACTGCCCCACACGACATAGAGCAGCCCCCATTACAGAGCTCGGCAGCAGTTTTGCTATCAGTGCATCGGGACCACCCACATTCGTCATCGAAACTGCCCCACACGACATAGGGCCGACCCGAGCAATGATATCGCAGCCCACCACGCTCATAACTCAAGCCTCAAAACTTCTATAGGAGCAGCAATCGAAGGACAACTCGCCAGATGAAAATCCGACGAGGGTGTTCATGGCCACCACTTTGTCCTCGTCGTTGTTTACGTCAGTCTCGCCTCAGATAAAAAACAGCTCACCAGAAAAGAAAACCCAACAGCCCGACCCCGACAAATCAAACTAATCGGCTCACATCTCGCGAAATTAAAGGTGGTGATTTTCAGATCTCTTGGTGCGAACTACCACGTTGGTGAACCCCGTGGGTCTAACGACGACCGCCGTATCCGCCCTTCGGCCTCCGATGACAAATCCTCGTCATTTGGGACCGGTTGTAAGTTTTATTAATTTTTGTGGTAAGATCTTATATTATTAAACTTTGGGGACCGTTACTTTTATTTACGGTAGAACTAACTTCTAGAATTATCGAAAACATGCGGGTTGGATTAATAAGAGACAAAAATTTGGAAGCTGAGATGTTAGTTTTGCTGGAGTTTATTAGTGGGTTATTATTGTTGGGTTGCTAGAATGAATTATATGGGCCAACAACTTGGTCACTGGAAATAATTTTACTAGGCCTAATGAATTATTCGCTGGAATTAGTTTCCTTAGGGATTATATTGGCCTTATGTTGTGAGAATTGTCGTGAACTGCTAAAACTACTTTGTTAGGCCCGCTGTTATGCGTTATACTAGCTGGAATTAGGTTTTTTTGGCATCTGAGATTATTTTTATTGGCTTTTTAATTTGTTGGAATTAAGCGGGCTTCTTAAATTATTTTATTAGGCTACTAGCTGCTGAAACTATAGAATTACATGGGATTATTTTTTCTTCTTTGATCGATTTTTGTTAAACATGCTCTCTCAATATGTTGAATGCTCGAAGGGGTATGTAACCCGAGAGATCAAATACGCGACTATGTCTTCTCTTGAGGTTGAGGGACTTTGAGTGCAGGAATTCATGGGCGCATGTGGGCCCAGGGAAATTGCTTTTCTCGTCTATGTCGCCGCGACGAAAAATTATTTCCCTCAAATTATTTTCGGAACAGCGTAAGCGAACGATTGGATAGTACACCCACGGACTTCTACATAGTGCAATATTTCGCGGTTGCCCGACCACCTCATCTCTGCGAAAATAGCCTTAAAACCTGCCCGATAATCAATGGAAACCGACCAGCCGCGCGATGTTGCTGCACTCGCTGTCGCATTTCTCAGCCCTCGAGCAACATCTTCCAATCGTGAGCCCACCGGCCAATAACCCGACGACAGGGATTGGTAGAGAAACCTGTTCCGCCAAAGATCGATTACAAGAGCCATCGAAGAACTGCTGTCGACACCCGGCCTGCGAAGCTAGAATTCTGCTCAGATTCGCGAGGTTATACGCTCACGCTTCAGCCCTCAAATTTCGCCTGTACAGCTAGCTTATGGACTCGAGGACGTCACGGAGGTATCCCATGTGGTCGAGATTATCACAGCGAATGCCCTAGAAGGCCAAAAGCCCGCCGGTGAAGAACTTAGCATGAGGCGTGGGAAAAATCAAGCACCTCGACTTGTTCTCCACGAAATTAGAGAGAAGAAGCAGCAAGCAAAACTCAAACGGAAAAGATAAAAACAAAGAAAACTCGCAATCTCAAGCGATCGAGACGAAACATCACGAGCGCATCAGCGGGCAAGGCAACATTAAGGCTTGCTCGGACAACATGCCTTACCACAGTAGTCATCGCTTTCGACAACAGCCCTTAAAGCATAATTTGACTCAATCGGCAGAGTGATACGTCACATGCGGTCCTCGATCTCAGCTCACAGCTGCTCCTTCATCTGGGAGAACCATTGGCCAATCTGAATGCCCTCTATACATAGAATACCTTGCAGGGCCGAAAGCTGTTGTAGAGATCACCAGGGACAACCAAAGTCGCACCGATACGGTATTGCCGAAGAAAAATACTCGACTCGTGTCACGCAAAATGGGAGGGCTCGACACCCATCACGGCTGAGGATGCGCCGAAGCGATCCCGACCAAGGCCAAAGTCACACTGTCAATATCAAACTCCACTTAGAAACTCGGGAAAATCAACACGTTTGGCAGGTACCCCTATGTATTTTCCGTGTTTTAACTCTTTTCTTCCGATCTAGATTGTTTGAAGCCGAATCAAGGGCGATTCACGCGAGTAAAAAGAACGCGCCTAAAAGAAGTGTTGGACTTCTCGAGGGAAGTGCGACCACATCGATGACTCCGGCTACGAGGATGATCGCCGCACACCCTTCTCGTTATTCTTCGAGTTCCTCACTGCTAGAGGTTACGTTAAAGGCTCGGTTGTGAGTTTTTATTACTATAAAGTCGTGAAGTTTTCGCTTTCGTTACTTATTATTGCATGCTCGGGGAGGAACGACACATGCTAGGATTTATTATGCTATTAATTGCCGTGAGAGTTTTGCATATGCGTTGTTGTCCTAGTTATCATAACAGGTTCTTGCACCTTCAACGACCGACCAGCTCGGGCCCTTAAACCCATTTAACGCTTGTCCTTGAGAACTCGACCTTCTGTTACTCGAGAATTCAGACTATATACGCTGAGGATGCCTATTTGCAAAATGCAAGCGCCGGTAAAAACTTCGCCTGATAAACAGATCGAAGACCTTGGCCAAGGCTAAGATCGTTCTCCTAAAAATTCCCTCTACGCAAGACAGCGCCACCTCTATTTAAGCTAGAGGCAAAGAAGACCCCTCGGGACTACTCCCTCGGGTAATACTATTTTGCGCACACTAAATCCTCTACGAGCGGCTGAGACATTTCCCCCTGATGGGGAGAGAATATTTTGCACACATGTTATCCCTCTACGCGAGGCAGCGCCACCTCTGCTAGAGGCAAAGAAGACCACTCGAGACTACTCCCATCGGGTAATACTATTTTGCGCACACTGAATTCCCTCTACGAGAGGCTGAGACATTCCCCCTGGGAGAGAGAAGATTTTGCACACACTGTTATCCCTCTACGCGAGGCAGCGCCACCTCTATTTAAGCTAGAGGCAAAGAAGACCCCTCGGGACTACATCCCTCGGTATGCTATTTTGCGCACACTGAATTCCCTCTACGAGGGCTGAGACATTCTCTCCTGAGGAGGAGAGAAGATTTTGCGCACACTGTTATCCCTCTACGTGAGGCAGCGCCACCTCTATTTAAGCTAGAGGCAAAGAAGAAATGTCTTCAAGATCGCCGAGGCTCTCCTTGGACTCGGGGGACGCCCCGACCCGAGACAAGAGATCTCACGTTCATTACGCCATCGCCATGCCCGAAGCACTTGACGAGGACAAGAGCATTGCCAAGCGAACAAGTTGAAAGCAAGAGACCTCTCACGAATACGGCCCCGAGTACATTGGATAATGAAGGCTTTTAAGGCAAAGACAAAAGTCACAACCCGAATTACGAGATAAGACAGAATCACTCGAATACTGCTCGAGGAATCTCCGGGAGGTAAGTACCCTTTTCTCAATACTCGAATATTTTACTACGTCCAAAATTCACTACACTCTTTTGGACAATTTGTAAGGGAGACTATTGTTATCCCCAGATTTAACCGGTAAAATATTCGAGTCTAATCCAAACGGCGGAAATATTCCCCGCAAAAACACCTCCCGAGGAGGGAAACATCCCTCGACAGGAGAAATCTCCCGAGGCGACAAAGCCCGCAAAAATACCTTCCGAGGCGATCGAGGCTCGAGGGCGCGCCACCCGATGAGAGCAACGTTGGACTGAGCAAAGGAAAGGTGTGCGTCAACAAGGCCACATTTGTTGTGCCTAATCACGGCTCTCAACGTGGACAAGCCAAGTCACCATGACCTACTAATCATGGGTGGTAACTAAAGCCCACTATCCTAATCGCGTGGCATTATCTTCATTAATGCGTGGTCTTTTATATAGAAGGGAAGAGAAAGTGGAGCATGTTCATTCTCAACTACGGCATTACAACTCTTTATCATTTGGATCTCATCTATCACCGTCTACACTACCTAAAAATCTCTCTCTCACATATGACACTCTCCTTCAACACTCGACATGGCATTCCCCTTCTATCACGCTGACCAAGGATCCGTATAATCAATCTCATAGCCGAATGCCTTGTTGATTTTATCTAATTATTGCTTTATCTTATTTTCTTTTATGATTTAAACGTCGACGAACAATTATCTGACTTGAGCGTCGGAGGGGCGTCGCCAAAACGGCGCCCTTTAACTCCTGTTTTTCGTGGTATTTCAGGGATCAATCGAAGAGGAAGACGACGATCTCGAAACGGCGACGATCCGACTTCCAGCGCACCATTGATGCGGCGGGATATTTTTCGACCGCATCACCGACGAATCTCTCGACGCGGCCATCTTGTGGTGTTTTAACAGTGGTGAGAGATCTTGGTGAGGTTCATCAGCTGAAGAGTTTTTAGTTTCAGCCATTGGAGAAATATAGAAACCTTTTTTCCGTCTTGTTTGTGGTAGATCGATCAAAGGCCGGCCGAGAGATTTGTTACATTGAGTGTTTGTGCCTTGAATTATTTGTGTAATGGTCCTACAAAGGATGGTGATTATAACGCTTGAAATTAGGGGTGTCCGTGGTGCGGTTTTTGGCGGTTTTTGGCCAATTCCGCACCAAACACTATATGCGTTTTTTTTAAAAAAATTCTCAAACCGCAGTTTGAAAAATAAAACCACACGTACGGTTTCGGCGGTTTGCGGTTTTTAACTGAACAAAGAAACTACATTTTATCGAATGAAAAATAGTTTTTAAAAGCGATAGTCGCAAAAAAGGTGATGAGACATCACCTTGCTTCATAAACAAGACGTAAGTCGATGTATTTGCCTCATATATCGAAGTGTCACCATTGCCAAAAAAATTAGTATCGTTATCTTATTTATATCAGGCTTTACTTATATTAGGGCTAATTTTTTATATAAATAAATTGGTTTAGCTTTGTTGTCCGATTGGAAGTTCAAATATAATTAGTAAATCAATTTGTTATTAAATGTTCGAGTCGTATCTATTTAACCCTACACGTTCGGCCGTTTGTTCTTACATAAACATCTTTAACATGAAAAATAAAATTAAGTATGTTAGTAATGATAATTTTCATATATGAACAAAATTAGCATATAATTAAACGACTTATTAGTAAAGAAAAATATTCTAAAAAATACATTTCCAAAATGACTAGTGTACGATTACCATAAAGAAAAAAATAAGATAGTAAAAAACAATTAGAAAACTAAAATGTGGTTCGATGCGGTGCGGTTGTACCAAAAATTCACACCGCACCATTATTACGGTGCGATATTGTAAACAAAACTAAACCGCGGTTTTGGCGGTTAATTGTATATACGGTTCGGTGTGGTGCGATGCGGGCGGTTGGGGCGGTTTTCTAAAACCATTGCACACCCCTACTTGAAATCATCGTCCCACTAACGAATAATATGGTTCACAAAATTCCTTTTATATTTACTAATTATTTTTATCATATATTCCACTAAATTATAAAATAATCGTTATTTCATGTGATTTATATGATAAAAATAAAAAGACACATCCAAATTTATTGCTTATTTTATGATCAAGTGATATCTGTATCATATATATTCGATAATCATAAGAATTTTTTTAACAAAGTAGGCAGTAAATGGAGCAGAGATGTGGGACAGATGATTTCTACCGCATTTATAATTGTATTATGCTACGTTTGGATCGGGGGATTTCGATTTGAAATCCGAATTTCATTCAAATCATCCGTTTGGCAACCGCTCGGATTTGGATTTCGATATCCAAATACCGAGGAGAATCCGAGCGCTTGTCTTTTGATGATTTGAAATTCGATCGGAAACGGTCCGTTTTCGAAATACCAAATATTGCCGTGATTATTTTCTTATAATAATAATTATTATTATTATTGATAAACGATGAGTCGAGCCGACCAGTGAGCTCGACAAACGACGAGTCGAGTCGGCTGACGAGCTCAACGACATGAGTCAAGTCAACTCGCGAGCTCAACGAGCCCGCTCGAGCTCGACGACCGATGAGTCGAGCCGGCTTGCGAACTCGACGACCGATGAGTCAAGTCGGCTCGTGAACTCGATGAGCCAGCTCGAGCTCGATGACCGATGGCTCAAGCCGGCTCGAGAGCTCGAGCACATTTTGAAATTCGGATTTCAGAAATCCTAAAGTTTGCCAAACGGTGGATTTGGATTTAAAATTTGGATTTCAGAATTCATAATTTCAAATCACGGATTTCAATTCAAATACACCCATCCAAACGCAACCTTACAGATATTACCTCGTGGAAAGCATGGTATAAGAAAAAAAAAAAAAAAGAAAGAAAAAAGCGAACACTCATTCCGTATTTAAGCATTCAACACTATATTTTAAACTTTCTTCCCCTTTGGGTCATTATATTAGCTCCTTGAAAGCATTAGTATTAAAAAAAAAAAAAAAAAAAAGCGAGCACTCGATGATCCCCCTCGATGAATCTCGTTCTAGATAGGGTGTTCATCGGTCGGTTCGGTTCGGTTTTTTCAAAATTCGGTTCGGTTTTTCTCGGTTTTCGGTTTGCGTATGCTTAATCCGATATCCGAACCGTTTTAATTGGTTCGGTTCGGTTTTTTATAATTCGGTTCGGTTTTTTCGTTCGGTTTTTCGGTTAGGAATTTAATATCAAAAAAATATTATGAAGCTGAAAATTACAAAATAATTTATGGTATTAAAAAACAAAGAAGATATACGAAACGTGACATATAGCAAAATAATTCAAAGGTCCGAAAAAACATGAAAATTGAACAAAATCCAACCAAAATATAAAAAACATTCATCTCAAGATACTGTGTGGGAGAAAAATAGTATTTGATTGGTGAGGAAAACATCACCTAAAAAATGGAAAAAACATATACCAATGAAATTATATTTACTGTTTTGTTTACGTTATGGGAGAAAAACAAATGATTTTTGATACTTTTTCTATTTTAATGTAGTATGATAATTCCAATTCGGTTTTTTTTCGGTTTTTTCGGTTTTACATATGCTTAATCCGATATCCGAACCATTTAATTTGGTTCGGTTCGTTTTTTACAATTCGGTTTTCGGTTTCTTTCGGTCCGGTTTTTTCGGTTCGTTCTTTACGGTTCGGTCGGTTTTTTCGGTTTTCCGGTTATTTTGAACACCCCTAGTTCTAGAGCAACAAAAAAGAATGAAACAATTTCCTTCCCATATAATCCACTATGGCACTATTCTTCCAAGACAATTTTTGCTGGGGTCGACGATTTGGGCTTTTCTCATATTATTGGGCTTAGTGGGCTTTAGACTTTGCGGGCCCAATAACTATTTCTTGTTTTCGCCAGTAGCAGTAGCAGTCTCCATCTTCCTTCTTTGACTTGCTTGCATTGGAGTTTTCAGCGTTTCATTGGGAGTCTTGATTTAGCTTGGAATGGAACACAGTGCTTTAGTCCCCTCAAAGTTTGATCTTTTATGGGCTATTCGAGCTTATCGCCATGTAAAATGTGCAGAGCTTATGGGCTATTCAATCTCTTAACGACTTCATCGTCTCCATTCTCTTCAGGTCGTTGCTGACCACAAGAAAATTTTCTGGGACGTTTGCGTAAAAGCCCCTGGCTCATGCGACGATGCAACCCATTTTCGGGACAGCCTACTTTACAGCAAGTTGACGTCGGGCGACATAGTTTGGGACAAAGCGGTCAGCGTTCGTGGTCAGCCGGTCAGGCCATACATCATAGGTGATTGTGTTTCCCCTTACTATCATTCTCATAACCCCGTTCAGCCAAAAAACAAGAACTGGGAAGACCGTTGAAGATGCCTTCGATGACACGCTGATGAAGGGAAGGAGATCAGTGGAAGAAGCGATTGGGCTGTTGAAGGGACGGTGGAAGATACTTCAAGAACTTAACGTGGGCTTGAGCCACGTGCCTCAGACCATCGTTGCTTGTTGTGTTTTGCATAACCTTTGTCAGATAGCTAGGGAGCCCGAGCCCGAGCTTTGGAAGGAGCCCGAAGAAACGGGCCATAGGCCGAGGGCCTTGGAGAGTGAGAAGGCTTCTTCTTATTACGGGGAGAATCTGAGGAGGCTTTTGGCCGAGGATTTGTATCAGAGGATGTCGTCGAGGTGAGATTATTGCATCTGCGGAGAGGTATGCGTGCTACTATGTTTCGTAGGGTATTATGGGCAGATGTGTTGGTTGTTCTTTACATTTAGTGATGTTCTGTAGTTTGTTAAGGTTAGTGTTTTAGTTTGGATGTGTGTTTTGGGGAACAAAAGCTAGTTAAGCTTCCTCATTTATTAACTCAACTGGGAAATGGAAACAAAACTCATCAGAAAGATATCCATCTCTGCGAAATTCTGTAATATGATAGTCGTTCTGTCGACCTTATTATGATTAGATCAGATCAGAAGCCTCCCATTTTAGTCAAAATTCTTCATCTCTGCAAAATTTGGGGACGAAAATTCTAGACTTTCGCCGGAGATAAGTCCGTGCTTTCCGATTTTTCGTCTTCGCCATCTTCTTCGAAGCTGTCGCCTACACCATTGCTCGTCACGTGAAGAGGGCCTTTGGGCGAGCTCTTAATCTGTTTCTTTCTAATGTGCAGACGATATTTCTGAAAGCGAAAAGAATACATAGTTGTTAGAAGGATGGTGTCATGTCTTTTCCTTCTTTTTTTTTTTTTTTTCTGGTAATGAGTTTGCTAAGATCAGAGAAAGAGAATGCACCTGCAAATGACTCTTGACTTCATCGTTAGTGAGCCCATCTACATGCATTAGTTCTCTGATCTGCTTAGGAGTAGCAACTGCAATAGAAAAGAACATTCGATGATTACTACGATGACTAGAGAAGATGAAAAAGATCAAAAAGTTCTCACCTTGAGGACCTCCGAGCTGTTCTAAGGCACTGATGAACCTTCGATGCAACTCAGGCGACCAGCTTCGTCTCTTCTTCTTAGCAGCAGCTTTCTTGTTATGTTCGCCTAAATTCATGCTTAATCTTGTAAAAGTGGATTTCGATTTGAACTTATCGTAACCATTAAAGCCCTCTATCGAATTCTCCTCCTCGGGCAAGCGAAGTGAGAGCCTCGGTAGTATTACGGGCGGCTGGCGTTTGTCTTCCTCTGCTGCTGTGATTCTATTATTACACGCCGATCTATCGGATTCTTCTTGTTTTCCCTGAGATAAAAGAAGGAAAAACTGTCAGCAGCAAGTTACTGCAATGAAATTATGGAAGTAAGCAAATGCTCTTACCTTTATGGCATTACCATCTGAGCTCCATAGCTGCACGGAACTCATCCAATTCATTTATCTCTAACATCATTTCCCAGCTTTTTCTCATCTTCTTCTTCATCATCATTATCGCCATAGCTCCTTTTCTTGAGAGGTATGAACTCTTCGAACATAGGCTGAGGATTCATTTTCTTGCACCTCAATGACTCATCCTTCAGCATCACAATAGCTGTAATAACATTAAAAAAAAAAAAACAAGCACAAGCATCATCAGCTCATCCAAATCTAAAACCCTAATCATAAAGAGGAGAAAAAAAAATCAATCAGTAACCAAAAAACAAAAAACCCATCTGGGAAACCCATCAACTAGCAAAAAACAACAGAATCAAAGGAGAAGGCCGTGAAAAAGAAAAAAAACGACCAACCCACCGTCGTTTAGGAGAAGCATACAAAGAGGAAGCTCGCGCCTGAATGCATCGATTTTCTTCATCTCATCTTCTAGCTCGGCGATGAACCCATCGAGCTTCATCGCCTGCGAAGGTCGATCGCCGGCGACGGCGACGTCTTTCAAAATGGTATTGATTGTTTTAGGAACGAAAGTTCTCGATAAGAACCTCCCACCGCCATCGATTCCAACTGGTTCTTGGGCGGCTAAAGATCCCATTTTCTGTTTTTCTAAGACACTGATCTTTCTTGCCTTTGTACGGCCGGCGGAGAGAATTGGGAGGATGGGCACAAGTGGATAGAGAAGACGATAAAAGATTCTAATCAAAACAACGGCGAGTTTTTACAGCTGAGAATGTGTAAGTAATTGATATACATCAATAGAGATGGATAGATGGATAGATAGATACGTGTGTGAATGGAAAGGTCTTTTTCAAGTCGTCGCATATTTCAATATCTGTTTGTTTTCTTTTTATTCTTACTTTATTTCGTTTCTTGGGTTTGAAAACTCGTCTAACATATGTATCTTTTCTTAATGAGTTTAAAGAAAAATATCTCGATTCTTTGATTGAAATCGAATTTTTCCTAGTTAAAGAAGCCTCGTTTCTAATATTTAAATAAGGAGGAGATACTTAAAATTTATACAAGTGGTGTGATGCAAGTGAAACTTTTATGTCGAAAAAGGAATATTTTTATATTTCACTGTAGTTTCCCCGCAAGATTCACCAACCTATATATGGTTGACACTTGTCGTTCACTCACCCGATAGTTTCTAAAATTAATAATAAAAAGGAATAATATTTTTTATTATTTAACAAAATAAGAGAAGTTATTTAACAAGATAAGAGAAGCAAGTATCTCATTTCGATCGAATAGGTTTATGAAAACGACATAAAGAAAAGATTATATTGTGCCCTTCCATTCCATGAGACAAAGGCATCATCATCATCATTATATTTCACGTGATGACAACCTCATTTTCCATGGCAATTCTCTTTTTATCTTTATGTTATAAGTCCGAATGTATCTATAAATTAGGTGTGACGTAGTGCATTGTATAGTATAGTATGGTTGTTTCATCTCCCCTTTTTTTCAAGATTCTTAAATAAATAAATTAATATATATTTTAAATGAAACACAAAGATAGATTTCATTGATAGCAAGCCACTATTGATTGGGGGAGAAAATAAGATTTGACGTTAAAGCCTAAGCCCAATAATACATGCGTATCGTTTCGCCCATAACATTGGTCATTGAAGACCATTATTACCTTGAATATATTTTACCAATTTATGTCTTTATAAAAAAAAAAAAAAAAATTGCCAAAGAGGCTTGGCTCTAGTGGCCAAGCTGCATCCAAAGTTCATGTGATTAGGAGGTCAGGTGTTCGAACCCCACCTCCAACATGACTTTGGAAAATGCCCGGCTTAGGCCCATGACTGTCGTTGTTGGGTGGGTTTGGGATGTATCCATCTGACCCCGAGAATTAGTTCCACCTCTGGAATGTGTGGCGATTAGCCCATAGCCGGGCTGTGTGGGATACCTCGGGAAAAAAAATAAAAATTGCAGAACAGAGCATTACTTGCATGGCCGTCATAAATTGGGTTTCTATTTTCGTCATACGATACAATCAACGAAGAGTCAAATATCACAACATTTACTTTCCTTGTAACCAAAACAAGTAACACGATAGTTACATCCAACTAACCATATGAATGAATTCCCCAAACTTCATTACACTACAATCTCCATTCGCTTCTTCTTTTTCTTCTGTAAAAGAAGATCTCAACAAAAAGAACATGGCTGAAACAGAGCTTTTACCTCCTTCCCCAGACACAAGGCCAAGCTTCATCAAGATCATATTCCCATTAGAACTAACTGACCTGGTAATTATTAATCTCCATATGTATTACCTTATCTTTCTTGGGTGCTCCATGATTTCTCCCATTTTGATTATCTTCTAACATATAGCCATGCGAACCTCTTTCAGACAATCCCAGCCAAAATCTTCGAACCCAGAAAGACGAAGACTGATAAAACGAAGACGTTCACGGCGACGCTGAGAGGCCCCTTTGGAGATTCAGACATAAAGGTTCTGCAGAAGAATGGCGGCGTATGTTTCTCAGAGAAGGGCTGGGAGAAGTTCTTGAAGAAGAACTCTGTAATGAAGTACGAGCTATTGCTCTTCACATACAACGGTAACATGAGCTTCGACGTTGAGGTTTTCGGACACAATGGCTGCTCGAAAAGCTACAGTACCTCCGGCGAGAGTATTACGGCGGAGAAATATAAGGACGACGAAGCTTCAGCGTCAGCGACTACTCCTTCCTTCCAAGTCTCCATGAAAGCTTCAAATGTCGGTGTAATAAGTAACCTGGTAAGAAAGAATATGCGGACAGAAACTGTTTTCTTTCTTTTCTTTTCTTTTTTTTTTCGAAAGCGTTCTCTTTTTTTTTTTTCGGGCAGGTGATTCCGGCGAAGTTTGTGGCGGCGAGCCTCGGCGGATGTAACAGAAAGACGGTGACTTTGAGGAATGCCAAGGGCGTTTCTTGGCTTGCGAGTATAACTCCATTTTGTAAGAAGTACGCTAATTTTTCAAAGGGTTGGAAGGATTTTGCAGAAGGTAATGATCTGAGAAAAGGAGATGTCTGTGTATTCAAGCTTGTTGAGGAGAATGTGATGGAAGTACAAATCTTTCGTTTTTAGTTTAGTTTTTCATTAATTGGGGGAAAACATGATGGGCCTTAATCACTTTTTTTATTTCTAGAGTTTGAACTTATTGCTGAGAGACTAACTAATTTAAATGTGTTTGTCTTGATATGGTATGTATGTTGCGAGATATGTATGACTCCATGAGTCGGTGTGTGCTTAAGTAACCCTTTCTTTGCCATCCATCATTATTCATCATGATTGAAGCATAATTACAAATTTGGGTCACCATTATGGATTTCGACTTTGAATCTTTAATATTGGATAACTAATAAAGTATTATAAAATCTCGTTATTGGACCTAACATCGGCAACTAAAGAGAAGAGTTGACTCATATAAGTTGATGATATTCCTCCTTAAAACCAATTAGGGATGGATGGAGCAACCCACAACTTATAATCTAATCAATATTCTCAATTATCCGAGGTGAGACATGTGTAGTATTATAGTTCCTATCTTAACATATATAATGAATTTCTTATATCAAAACAAATTTAGTCCTTCCTACATCATAATTCGTATTCCAAGCCGGTAGTCAAATATGCTGGAAAGATTCAAAGTCAGTAGTTAATCGGAAAAATTATTGGAATAGCGACTTTGTTCTGACACGTGAAGTCAGAGGCATATTTATTTCTATAAAGCCAAATTACTAAATTAGGTCACTAACTTTAGTCGTTTTCGTTTTTGGGACTATATTTTATAATTGCAAACTTATGTCAGTAAGTAAATTGTCTGAGTTTTTTCTGGTCACTAGCAAACTTTTCCGGCGAAACTCGCCGAAATTCGATGTGGCCGATGACACGTCAGCAGCCACGTCCGCGGCCACGTCGAATTACGGCAATTTTCGCCGGAGTGGTAAAAAATTCAATTACATTACTTAATCACCTAATTTTGCAATTATGAAACTTCATGACCCAAAAAATACGAGACTCATAGTTAGTGACTTAATTTAGTAATTTGGCCTTTCTACAATTATAAAAAACTAACTCAAAATCAAATTATCATACCTAATCATCGAGATCTATTAATAAACTCCAAAGTCTGGAGATTCACAGTCTGGCATTACCAAGTGAATGCAACAGTGCATTAGCTTGGAAGGAAGACTCGCGCGTTTTGTTTCATTTAAATCGCATTTGTTATTTTAAGTTCTTTTACGTCTTTGCTAGTAACAGTTAGCGCTATTATAAGTGAAGTAGCGCTCTTAGTGTAATACCCGTAAATAATTATGGGATTTACGATTTAATTAGTAATAAATTAAAAATTTTGTTGGATTTATTAAATAAAGAGATTAGGACTTTGGGTGATACGATGCTTTCCTGCTTTTATGATCTTAAATGACTTATGTGACTGCATGAGACGTGTTTCATGATTTTATATGTCAACATTGAGTGCTATTAGGGTTACTAACCAAGTAGAGGAATTAATTTAATTTAGGTTAGTTATTAATTTTAGAGTTTTTGGTACATGACATGTTAACTTAGAAGATTGATTTAGTATATTAAGTATTAATACCACATTTTGGGGAACATGAATTGGTAGAAATAAATGTCGAAACATTAATATAAACTCGACAATAACAGTAAAGGATGTCAAATGAATTGATAAACTTTAATTACTTAGCTAGGAAGGAAATAATTAAAATAATGTGGTAGGGATTATTTCTTAGGAATATGATAAGTATGAACAAAGTGAAATCCAACGTCACTTAGTTACTATGTCACGCAAAGAAAAGGGAGATAAGAATAAAAATATTATGTCATGACTTAGAAGTGGAGCATTATCGAGATTTCAAGTGAAGAAAATACAAAAGTCGAACAGAGATCTTAACCAAGGCATAGAAAAGGTATAATTCCCTTAATCTTAGTAGTTAATTATTTTCTTTTGATATCAACAGTATACGATTTGTATAAGAGAAAGCTTTAGAGGGTCTTTAAGATTAAAATGATTAGGAATTTGTTAGACACGAAAGATCCGAAAATGATTAGAATTTATATTGGCTTAGTTGATGAGGGTTTTGAGATCTTCAGAACTTTTATAATTATGTTTTTGGGAGTTAGGGTGAATCAAGAGTAAATTTCGATAGCTTGAGACATTTAGGGTTTTTGATAAGGTTTATATATCTTCAAACTGTTCTTGGAGAAGTGTGGTGCTTTGATTGAAAATGTCGAGTGATAAAATGGTTTTCAGTTTAGTAGACTGTAGAAATAATGTCGAAATCCTTTCATGTTATATCGAGATTATTATGTCGAGATCCTTGTTTATAATAGGTCGAAATTTACGTTAAAGTCACGTCAAAATTGTGTATCTCGACATCTTACTGAGATATCGACATATTTAGCTTATAACTTCGACATCTATCTTGTTATAATATTGATATTTTACTACAATTGGACCGAACATCTCGAGATATATTCTGAAATGTTATATAATATGTTATATACTATAATGTCGAACTATGTGCAATGATTAGTTAAAATCTCGACATCTATCTTGAAGACTTGTATCGAACTATACAGATTGGTTAGTTCAGAGCTCGAGATCTTTATATACTGATTTAATTAATATCAAACTCTTACATATGAATATCGATATCATTGTGTATCAATTAGTGTAATGTCGAAACCCACAATGGAATTAGAGATATGTATTTATCGAGATGAGATTTATCATGAAAAGGTCGAAATCAACTCATGCCTTATGTCGAGATTTAATTGTAAACACATGTCGCGATCTTTAGTTATAATATCAACATATATATGTTAGAGTAACATGTGAGATCATTGTGTACCAACTAATTCAAATGCCGAGACCCACTTTAGTTCCATATCGAGATCTATTTCAAAACCCATAAAAGTCGAAACTAGGGTTTTCAAATTAAGTCAATTTCATGAAATTATAATTAGACTAACAAACCCTAATTTCATATGTTTGTATACTTAGGGTTCGAAGGTTAGCGACGTACCGTGCGATAGGTTAAATAGCTAAGGATACCAGGTAGGTGGAACATCCATCTACAACGCGTAAACACCAATGTGATATATATGTGCTTCATGTGCTTCGATGAATAATGTGTTTTATGTGTTTACGTACATTTTTATGTGGCATCACGATATCATGTATTATCACGTTAAATGCCTGCATGCGCATTTCACGTCATTTCACGGAGTGTACCGTGGTGGAACGGTGGTACTGTATTGTACCTTGTGAGCGAGTAGCCGATATTGGCTGTCGACCCGTAGAGGAGTCACGTGAGTGGGGCATCTGCTGTGCGCCAGCGCCTGTGACGGTGAGCCATTGGCCCGTTGGACATTATGCGGCAGACTGAGGGCGACCTAGAAAGGAGCGACTTGGGATATCCCCAAGTAGGCTAGCTAGTGTAGGCCACGCTGTCGCATGCGGGAGGAGGCGACCTGGAGGATGCGACTTGGGTACCCTTATGGGACCTGGTGTAGGCTACCAGTGTGGGCACCGCATTTGGCAGAAGAGGCGACCTGAGAGTGTGACCTGATACGGCTCAGGGAGGCTGCTCAGTGTAGGCCACTGAAGTAGTGTTGTGATCGTGTTGTGGTAGTGTTCGTGATCGTGGTAGTGATTTCGCGTGATGATGCACAGTATGAAGCCCGGGCCCGTTGTGAGGTGGTGAGTGTATCCCGGTTGTGATGAGTGATAGTGAGTGGCATTGCATTGGTAAGAATTGGGGGTGAGTGAGCGTGAGCGAGTCACACGTGCATGCATTATTTCACCTACTGGGCAATAGCTCAGTGTTTGCGTGTTGTAGGTAATCGACGACCGAGGCTGGCGATCGAAGCTTCCATAGGCTTTTGAGGGCGGGTCCGTACATGGATGACGACCTGTGGACGAGTGATAGAGTGTATTGGGCCTTCGGCCCATCTGTTTTAACATTTTGTGTAGACAAATATTTTCGTAAAATGGGTTCCCTCTGCGGCTTTCGCTGCTAAACCCGACGCGACTTATCGCTAATCAGCGATTGGAGAGTGGGGGTCGCTACACTTAGTAGAAAGTCGGTCTTGATAGAACTAACGGTCATGTATTTTCCCACTTTTATATAAACCCTCTGTATCATTCAAGTGGAATACGAATCACAGTTTATTTACTCTGACATTTTCACAAACAATCAACACGCAGTTTTGATATGGTATCAGAGCGTTTTCTTGAAGCTGCATCATTCAAGATTCAAGAACCCTAATTCATCATTCGAAACCTACCAATTCAATGGCAGAGTCTGAGATACAATCCCAGAGTGAAATGGCTGCAACTCAGATCAATGATCCCTACTTTCTGAGCAATGGCGACAACTCAGGGCAGCTACTGGTCCATGAACAGCTGACGGGCGATAACTACACTACCTGGAATCGAGCCATGATGATAGCTCTTATCGGGAGGAACAAAGATGGATTAGTAAATGGTCAAATTCAACCCCCTGGAGGAACTGGTCAGAATAAGCTGACGGCTTGGAAGAGAAACAATAATATAGTAATCTCTTGGATCCTCAATTCCGTCTCAAAAGAAATCTCTGCCAGCGTTTTATACAGTTCTACGGCCAAAGAAATATGGGATGATCTTCAAGAACGATCCGGGCAATCTAATAAACCAAGAGTTTTTCAGCTCAAAAGGGAACTGATCAACCTAGAACAAGGGACCAGCAGCGTTGGTGTCTACTTTACCAAGCTGAAAACCCTCTGGGAAGAACTGACCAATTATCAACCTCCTTGCCCGTGCACGTGTGGAGGAATTAAAGCTATGAAGGACTACCTGAATGAGGAATATGTGCTTACTTTCCTAATGGGCTTGAACGATTCTTATTCGCAGGTAAGAGGGCAAATCCTTCTGATGGATCCATTACCAGCCATAAACAAAGTGTTCAGCCTCTTGATTCAGGAGGAGAGGCAGCGATCAATGATGTCTGGGCCGGGCAAGACTGGAGATGACCAGCTACATAGCTTGGCTATGATGAGTGCCAACAACAACCAGAGTAGGATGAATGCAAACTGCAACCAGGAAGCGACCAAGAAAGGGCAATTTCATCCAAGAAAGGACTCAGGCAGACCTCTTTGCACACACTGTGGGAAAAGAGGACACACAGTAGAAAACTGCTATCAAATCCATGGTTTCCCGCCTGGATTCAGACAAGGGCCAAGGTATAATGGAACTAGAGTAAATCAACTTGGAATGGAAAGGCCAGCAGAGAAAATTGGCCATGAAACCAATCAAGAACCCACCAGGAACAGCCACACAGAAGACTCCCTAGTTCAGGTTCAGCTGACATCCTCCCAGCTTCAGAGTCTGAAAAGCCTGTTAAAACAGCACACCAGCAACTCACCACCAGACAATGGGGTGTCTGCCAGCCAAGCAAATAGGCACTCTGGTATGTGTTTATCTTTTAATCTGCCTAACATTGACAGCAAGGTAGTTTAGCTATTAGATTCTGGAGCAACCAAGCATGTATGTGGTAACTTAGCTTGCTTACATGATTTATATGAGATTGAAGAATCCAATGTGATATTACCAGATAACACGATTATCAAAGCCAACAAAGCAGGGTCTGTTAGACTTAATCAGTACATTACTTTGACTGGAGTACTTTACATCCCTCAGTTTCATTTTAACCTTTTATCTGTAAGTTTCTTGGCAAAAGAAAAGAATTACAGATTCTTCTTTGAGGCTGATGGCTTCGTGATTCAGGACTCTTCCCTGCGAGTGATTGGCAGGGGTAGTGAGGCTGAAGGACTATTCTACATTCAAGCTGAAGCAAACTGCAACTCTACCAGTCATACACCTGTTTTTCTAAATAAGTTGTCTGCAGAAGTTTGGCATCACAGATTAGGCCACCCCTCTAGCAAGATTTTACATGTATTAAGACCTTTCCCGAAACCTTGAGGATAGAATAGATTCGGGCTATAAAGTTTGCCCTATTGCTAAGCAAAAGAAATTGTCTTTTCCAAATAATAATAGAACAATTTGTTCCTCTTTTGATCTATTGCATTGTGATGTTTGGGGTCCATTCTATGTACCGTCCTACTTAGGACACAAGTATTTCCTCACTGTAGTTGATGACCACACTAGATTCACGTGGGTCTTCTTACTCAGACACAAATCAGAAGTCCCCTCTTGTATCACTTATTTACTTAACATGATTGAGACCCAGTTTAGTTGTAAGGTAAAGGTCATAAGGTCGGATAATGCACAAGAATTCAAGCTGGATGATCTGATAAGACAAAGGGGCATCATACACCATTGGTCATGTGTCCAAACTCCTCAGCAAAATTCCATCGTGGAGAGGAAGCACCAACATCTCCTCAATGTGGCACGGACCTTGTTCTTCCAATCCGCAGTACCTATCGAGTTTTGGACAGAATGTATCCTCACTGCCACCTACCTAATCAACAGAACACCCTCAGTAATTCTGAGCTATAAAAGCCCTTTTGAATTATTATACAATAAACCTGTCAGTTATAATTCCCTTCGTAGCTTTGGATGTCTCTGTTTCAGCTCAACTTTGGGGGCAGGAAGAAGAAAATTCGACCCTCGAGCAAGAGAATGCATTTTCTTGGGTTACCCCAATGGAGTAAAAGGCTATAAGGTGATGGACATAAACACCAGGGAAGTATTTGTCTCCCGAGATGTCAGGTTTGAGGAGCATATCTTCCCTCTTAGACAGAGAAAGGACACCTCAAGCCAGACAGATCCCTTCCCCACATCAGTGTTGCCAAGGCCCTACAATGACAATCCCTATACTGAGGCTGCATCAGATGCTGAGGAAGCACCAGGAATTCATGAAGCTCATGTCAATGATCACCTTACTTCTGAACAAGAGATCACTGCCACTGCTTCTCAAAGTGAGGTACCATACACTGTTGCAGAACCTGATCCCTCACACACAGCAGGCATACAGAGGAGGCCTACTAGGCCACAGAAAAGGCCTACATACTTGAAGTATTATCATTGCGGGAACCTGATTTCTAGAAAGGAATTGTATCCCATATCTGAAGTCCTCACCTACCAGAATTTTTCAGAGGCATACCAAACTCTCATATGCAAAGTTTCCATGGCAAAAGAGCCGAGAAGCTACTCAGAGGCCTCCATATCACAAGAATGGATACAAGCTATGCTTGATGAATTCACAGCTCTCGAAAGCAACCACACCTGGGACATTGTTCCACTACCAGCTGGGAAAACTTCTGTCGGCTGCAAATGGGTATACAAGATTAAATTTAACTCTGATGGGCATATTGAAAAGCACAAGGCTCGGCTAGTGGCTAAGGGCTACCATCAGATGGAGGGAGTAGATTACATAGAGACTTTTGCTCCAGTTGCAAAGCCCAGCACAGTCAAGGTGATCCTGTCTCTGGCAGCCAAGCTTCAATGGCATCTGGTACAGCTTGATGTCGACAATGCTTTCCTCAATGGAGAGCTCACTGAGGAAGTGTTTATGGACCTCCCTCAGGGTTTCTATGCCAACCATCCTAGAACAGGTCCAGGCAAGATGGTTTGTAAGCTCCAGAAATCAATCTACGGGCTGAAACAATTTTCTAGACAATGGAATAAAAGATTCACCGAAGCAGTGGAAAAGTTTGGTTTCTCCCAAACCCAATCCGACCATACTGTTTGTTAAGGGTAACAATGATAAACAGCTCATTTTACTTGTATATGTAGATGACATTATCATCGCAGGTCCCTCACTCGACGAAATTCAAAAGGCAAAAGACTTCCTCAAAGATTGCTTCAAAATCAAAGATCTCGGGGACCTGAGGTTCTTCCTTGGTATTGAGGTGGCTCGGAGTCATGAAGGCATTTATATCTCACAAAAACAGTACACTATTCAGCTCTTGGAAGATACTGGGTACCTGGGCTCCAAACCTCTTTCAACACCCATGAATCCTAGCTGCAAACTTTCGGCAGAAGATGGAGAGCTTCTCCCCGAGCCATTCCAATACAGAAGGTTGATTGGTCGGCTGTACCTCACCTTCACCAGGCCCGACATCACCAGTCCACAAACTGAGCCAGTACATAGCAGCTCCCAGAACCAGTCACCTCACTGCCGCGCATCACCTCCTCGGGTATTTAAAGGGCTCTCCTGGACAAGGTATATTCATGAGCTCCTCTTCCAATTTGCAGGTCAAGGCATTTGCAGATGCAGATTGGGCGAACTGCCAAGACTCCCCACGATCCGTGACTGGGTATTGCACTTTCCTCGGGGATTCCATCATCACTTGAAGGCCAAGAAACAACCCACAGTATCCCGATCTTCCACAGAGGCTGAATACCGTGCTCTAGGCTCAGCTGTCAGTGAAATTCTCTGGATCAAGCAGCTATTGGAGGAACTAAAGCTGCCTCCCACACAAATTCCTGCCATCTATTGTGACAACCAGTCAGCTCTACGCCTAGCCTCCAATCCTAAGTTTCACGAACGATCTAAATATATCGAGATCGACTGCCACTTCATCCGTCACCACGTTCTCAACGGGACAGTCCGCCTTTTACCAGTTCGATCCGAGAATCAAGTTGCCGATGTTCTGACCAAACCCCTCACCGGGTCTCTATTACAGCAAGCTTTACTCAAATGGGTGTTAGAAACTTCTACCATCCATCTTGCGAGGGGCTAATAAACTCCAAGTCTGGAGATTCACAGTCTGGCATTACCAAGTGAATGCAACAGTGCATTAGCTTGGAAGGAAGACTCGCGCGTTTTGTTTTATTTAAATCGCATTTGTTATTTTAAGTTCTTTTACGTCTTTGCTAGTAACAATTAGCGCTATTATAAGTGAAGTAGCGCTCTTAGTAGAAAGTCGGTCTTGATAGAATTAACGGTCATGTATTTTCCCTCTTTTATATAAACCCTCTGTATCATTCTAAGTGAAATACGAATCACAGTTTACTTACTCTGACATTTTCACAAACAATCAACACGCAGTTTTGATATCTATGATTAAGACTTATTTATAAATTGGTAATCGATATTTTATCATTTTGTAATGAATCTTACCAAAATTGAATATCGTAAGCTGAAAAAATACATCACCCCTTCAACTCATCGTCCTAAACGTGTTCATTACAAATTTTATTTTGATTCGTGGATTGGCCAACTACTATCACAGCACGGCACGTTAGAAATAGTGTGACAATTCACGATGTTCCTAGACAGTTCTTGATAGGGAATAGAATAATTGTCTTAATCTCCAAATGAACTTTATCTATCTATCTATCTATCTATCTACTATCTATATCATAACTCGACTGATTATATAGGTTCATTACATATAATATATCATCTCCAATCAGTTCAATTTTCCTATCAACTAATGACAAGTGTCCTATTTAACTTACATCACTCCAATATTCGGCCGTCAGCTTTTGCATTGATTTCCCAAAACAGTACCAAAATTCAGCTTCCGCCACGTAGCATATCTTCACACGCCAAGTGGCATTCCATGAATCGCCGATAGCCTCCACGTTTTCACTGGATAACGACGAGCACCCATACTCCCCATTAATTAAACAGTCATTAAAATATTCTGATTACCTAACATGGCAATCAGTGATCTCCTCCTCTGTCTTCACTACTTAAAGCGGCACTTCACACTCGAAGCCAAAAATCGTTCCATTTCTTGAAAACCCACAGATTTGCTCGAATTTCTCGAAGCACACTTGGAGAGAGAGAAAAAAATGGTGGGAGTGAAGAAAAGAAGCTACCTGAGGATGAAGACTGATGCTTCAGTAGCAGAAGATATGATAAACTCTGACTTCAAAGAAGTTGGGAATGCGATGAAGAAATTAGCCAACCACGCCGTAAGCTCGGCGGGCTTGGATTTGGTTCTTCGTTTCTGAAATGGGTCGCTGCCATCGCTGCAATGTAAGCAAAAAAGCACCCACCTTTTATTTTTCTCTTTCTGTGATCGAGTGTTTCTTTTCCGCCTGAGAACGAGATTTTGCACTTGTGTTTCTGCAGTTACTTGTTGGTCTTGGACCGTACGAACTGGAGATCGAACATGCTCACTTCTCTCTTAATCCCATACATCTTCTTAACCCTTCCCAATTGGCTATTCAGCCTTCTGAGGTAATGGTGGAATTGTTGTATATCAGACGATTTCCGAGGTTCTTTATTAGACCCTCCTTTCTTTAAATACAGGGGCGAAGTTGGGAAATGGATAGCCTTAATAGGCGTCATAGTACGCCTTTTCTTGCCGAGACATTTTCCAGGTTCTTATTAAGACCATTCTGAGAGAAAAAGACAACCTTTTTTTTTTTGTCCATTTTCAGCTGCTATTTACTGTAGTAACATACTTGGGCCGTTTTATGATGTGCAGATTGGCTTGAATTGCCGGCGGCTTTGATTCTCCTCATAGTGGTGGCGCCGGGATTCATAGCACACACTATTAGGGGAGGAATAATTGGGCTAATTATTTGCTTGATAATCGGAATTTACTTGCTCCAAGAACACATAAGGTCCTCGGGCGGATTCAAGCATGCGTTTACGAAGAGCAGTGGTTTGTCGAACTCTATTGGGATTCTCCTTCTCTTTATATATCCTGTCTGGGCTATCGTACTTTACATTATTTGAAAGATGGGCTCTTGTTTGCTTTGCTTTGCTTTGCTTTGATGTATACCCCTCGCCTTTGTGTTCGCCATATTCTGTGGATTCCCTTCGTCAGCAGTATATATGTTTCTCAGTTTCAGTTTTTTTCTGTAAGAATAATAAGATCGATGGATGAACTTGTGTTCTGTCTTGAAATCTGTGTCCAAGTCAATCACCAACGATGATGTGTCAATGCCATAATCTAATATTCCACTCTACATTTAATTAGAAAGAAAAACGCAATTACCCCTCCGCCCATTTCACGTATGATCAACAATAGAGTTCAAGGAGAGAGAGAGAGAGAGAGAGAGAGAGTAGGCCAATTCAACAATAATGTAGTTTAGTTGGACTTCTTCATTTCGCCAATCGATATTCGGCAGAGAGACCCAACCCAACAATTATGACATAAGGCCTCAAATTTTAATCTTCTTTCGCTTGTTCAACTTTGTTCGTATGCCCATTTTTTTAGTTTTGTTTTTTGACGTTTTTGCCAATCATCGCAACATCATCAATGAATATGACGGCCATCAAATTTTACTAATACCCATTCAATCTATTGACGAAAAGGGCTCTGCATTTAAATCATGAAAA
This sequence comes from Craterostigma plantagineum, assembly GCA_027422505.1. Lineage (NCBI taxonomy): Eukaryota > Viridiplantae > Streptophyta > Magnoliopsida > Lamiales > Linderniaceae > Craterostigma > Craterostigma plantagineum. The sequence continues at coordinate 19,147 of JAPQWV010002933.1, read as the reverse complement.
GGAACACTTCATCACTAGCCAACTCAGATGAGACAAACTTCCTTTCTTTCACAGTTCTATTAATTATTACATTGCTCCGTCTTTTCTACTATCCCACCCCTTATCTGCTTTTGAGACGGTGTCCAAGAAATCACTAAAATCACAATCCAACAAACCCAAATTCCAATAACTCAATCAGAAACCCATAGCAAAAAAAAAAAATACAAAAAACAAAACCAGACAAAAACAATTCGCATATCAACACTAAATGTGCATTTGAAAAAGCCTACGGTAGCCTACTACTACTCTCTCCTCTACATTCATTGCACATTGTACGTATGTATGTAATCTAAGTACTTGAAGAAAAAAAAGTAAAGAAAACAGACAAGAGATCTCAGAAGGAAGGGGTGGCCTTTAAACCTAACTGTAATGAAGGCCAAAGCCAATGCATTAAATGCTTCGCCTTGAATTCTCAATTGAATGCCTCTTTTATTTACTTCTGTCCACAACCACTCCTTCATTTAATGCGATCGCCAGACAGCGCAGCGTCGTTGAAGAAGATTAATTAATTAATTAATTACCACCACGTTACCTTCCTTCCCTTCAATAATTCACTCTTTCCCAGAAAATCTTACCTCGAAATCCGTCCACGTATTCCCTGTGATCCTCACCGTCTGTTTAGTCTCTCCGGCGATAGGAGCGCCTCTGGGTCGCCGCTCCTCAGCCTGCTCGCGAAGATCGGGCTTGCGAACGACGACTTTGCCCTCCGCGAAGAAGAACCCGGCCGCACGACGGACTCCGACGACAGCGGCAGGAACGAGCCGACGCTGTTCCGCCGAGATCGGAATTGGAACGGCGAGTATTTGCTTCCTCTGCAGTAGCGGAAGGAGAAAACCCTCGGCTTCGATAGGGTGCTGAACGGCGAGAGGCGTTTGCTCCAGAAGCTGCTGCTGCTCCCCCCGGCGGCGGAGGCGGCGGAGCCTACGGCTCCGCGGCGGAAGCGCCAGGGCGAGGCGGTGGCGGGTTCGAGGACGAAAGATCGCTCGGAGCCTAGGCTGCGCTCGAAGCTGAAGGAGTACGATCGCTTAAGGAGGAAGTCTCGGCGGTTGTATCTGTCCTCCGATTGAGTTCCTTGGCCGTGGTTGATGATATTCGCGGTGCTCCGCCGCGGCGAGTGAATTAGCACGATTTCGTTGTTATCTTCTTCTTCTTCTTCTTCCTCCTCGATCTCCGCCGTGTCTGAATAGTCTGAAGGAATCTCCGTCAGCGGTTCTAAAACGGTGATGCTGTCGACGATTACGTCTTCGAGGCTAGGCCTGATCCTCGCCGCCATCAGCGGCGTGAACGGAGAGTCGCCGGCGAATATCCCGGCGCGACACAAGGGACAGTTGGCGTGCGACCTCAGCCATATATCTATGCAGTCCACGTGGAACTCGTGGCTGCAGACGGGCAAAGTGCGCACGTAATCGTCGTCTTCGAATTCCAGCAAGCACACGGCGCAGTCGCGAAAGCTGTGTGCGGCGGCGCCGCCGCCGCTCTTCTTCGAACTGCTGTATATGGAGAGGGGAATCGTCTTGATGACGGACTCGTCTAGACCGTACGGCGAGAGCACGTGGAAGGCGGCGGCGCCCATGTGGTGGTCGAAGGGATAGGGAGGAGACGAGGCCGCGGTGGAGGAAGGCGGGCGTCGTCTCCGGCGGCGCCACCGCGCGTACCTGCGGTAGTATCGCCTGAGGTGGCGTGACAGCAGCCGCGAGTAGGTTATGATGACGAACGCCGTGGCGATGATGATGATCATGGCGATCAGCGGCGGGCTCAATTCAACGGCCAGCTTTGACGGCTGGGATGAGGAGGTGGAGGGTGCGTTCATGACGGAAGGAGGCGGCGCGTGGGTGGTGCGGCTTGTGGCGACGGCGTTACCGCCGCTGAGTGCGGCGAGGGAGCAGGGGAGATACGGCGGCGTGACATGGTGGCGGCGGCGGCGGTGATTAGGTGTTTCTCCGAGCGTGGGAAACTTTTTGGAGGGTGTGAACTGCGATGTTGTTTGACTGAGTTTGTGTGTGTATATTTGTGTGTGGGATTTTGTATGTGATCTTTGCCACGTCAGAGTGTGTGAGTTTCAACGGTTAGGAGGGTTCAGCTCAGTCAGGGAGTTTAGTTTCTTTTCTTATCCTTTGAATTTATTGCATTCAGTCTACAAAGTACGCGTTTTGTATCATTATTAAATTCAGTTATGATGGTCTCCTAAGATTAAGGTTTTAATAGGGGCATTGAAATATCGAAATGTTGATTTACGCGTTTTTTGGGAGGATGAAAACCAAACTCCTCTTTGGGAAAATGTAACAAATGCATGGAATTTTGGAATTATGAATTTTATTTTTACTTGATCGTTTATTATCTTTGTCTTATGTGGATTTGTTGTGAGACAAGTTTCATATTCAATTTTTACTGGACTTAAGTCGAAGGAGACAAAATTGAATATTATTACGGAGGAGGGAGAGAAAGGATACATTGCTTCCCATTTTAATTGAAAATGATAAATATAGTTCAATGCTATAAAGTCCACAAATAATCAAATATCACTTTCCCTTATTTTTCAGGTCTAGGTTTTCTCTTATATTAATATACTACATAATACATAAAATACGAATGTCGCCTTCTCAAAATGGAGTTGAATTTAGATTGCGACGACGGTATAGTCCATTTTCCTATTACGAATGATACGGGGAGGCACTTTTAAATAGCAGTATTTGATGTCGAACGATAATTAGGCAGGCCAAAAAAGAGATTAAGGAAATAATTAGGTTGTGATAATTATTAGAAAACTTAGTAAAAATATGAGTTTCTAGGAAAGATATAAAGTTAGCTTGTGAATGGAGACTTTAGTGCTCGTTGGTTAGTAGGTTTATATTTAGTAGGGTTTAAATTAGTTAGGTTTATATAAAACTAATTAATGGGTATAAAATAAAATCGTGTTTAGTTAGTGGGTTTAGATAAACACATCAGAAGGGGTGTGTTTATTTAAACCCATAAGTATGGGTTTAGAGCTGAATTATATAAACTCATGGTTTAAATATAACTACAAACCAAACACTTGAATATATCTTAAACCCAGGTTTAAAATACCTAAACCCTCAACCAAACAAAGGCTAGGGACCTCCAACGGACATAGGGAACTAACATCAAGAGTTAAGTAATTCGGGACCTAAGGAGCCCGCTGGCGGCCACCCAAAAAGGTAAAGCTGCCTTGATACGCTATTATAAAGGTAAAGTGCTTTACAGGACACGTGTTCGCTTGCGATAAGGCAGCACCAATGTTATTATTGACAAGACCACACGTCCTGCAAAAAGGTGTTCTGACGGACGGGCCCATAGTGCACGGCGTCCTAGAAGGTCACATCACCTAGTGTTTCGAGACATAGTCTCCTACAACAGTCTGGAACTCCTATAAAAGCCGAACTTAGCCATTTTTGCGAGAATAATTCACTCAACACACAAAAAACACCTACTCCCTTCACTGTAATAATTATTTTCGACTTGATCTTTAGCATATACGAGCGAAAGTGAGTTAGATGGTTGTGTAAATCTTCCAAGTATAGTGAAAATCAATTCCTGAGCGCCCGTGGACGTAGAATCCGCGAGGATTCGAACATCTTGTGTTCTTTCGTTTACGTCCTATTTACGTCCTTACAAACAAGCTACCTCAGACACTCTAAAAAACTTTGTGATAATCGATTCTACCGCCATATAAATTTCTCGAACCACATTTAAATTTTGTTGATTGATACAGCGATATCAGTATCTATTATTTTATTTCGAAACATTTTAACAATTACTTACACGAAAATTTTGTTTGTATGTTCCAATTGTCGACGAGGTATAAATAGTAATCCACTGTATCTAAAAGAGATGTTATTGTATTTTACCTTTATTATATAATCTATTAAATTAGCCTGATTATTGATTTCTTGATCTAATGAAGCGTTGACCATATTGATTATTTTGACTATCAGACTATTAGATATCGCTACAGTGATAGGATCCAGCTAAGTTGGTCCACGTCTCATCAAAGCCACATTAACGCACATTATTAATTATAAATAGGAGATTTTAAAAAAGAGGAACGATTCTATTTCGTTTTTAAAAAAGAGGAACGGGTTCTCAAATGACTGAAATACCCTTACTAAAAAACTGGTTAAGGAGGCTAATCCGTTTTTTTAACAGTGAAAAGTTATTCGAGTTTTATTCGAGTGACATAACACTCGAATAAACGACTCGAATAAATGCATTTTTGACTTATTAAAAGGGAAAATTTATTCGGATTTATTCGAGTAAAAGCAAGACTCGAATGACTTACTCTAATAATAAAACGAAGAGATAAGGTGACTCGAATAATGTTTAGAAAATTTAAACGAGTAAGCTACATTATTCGAGTATCTTATCGAGTGTTCTTTTCGAGTCAAAACTCGAATACCGAACTCGGATAAAATACTCGAATAAGCAGTGTTTTAAAAAGTCCGGAAAGAAAATTAGACAGAAATCACTCGAAAACCTTAAATCCCTCGCGCTCTCTTTCGAAACCAAATCACTTACTCGAAAAATCGTACACAAGCCCAAGCATAATCATCAATGGCGAAAAGAAAAACGAGATCATCGGAGCCTTCCGCGCCTGTTCGTAACCGGGTGGATGAGCAAATCGACGGCGGTAGAGCCACGGTGAGTTTTTGGTCGCATTTTGGGTTTTTGTTAATCGAATTGGTTGAACGAATTTCTTGGTTAGATGTGTTGTTATTAGCGTTAAATCGATCGATTTTGATGTTAAATCGTTGCGTAAACGTCGTATTCGGTCGGATTTTTGTAAAAATCGTTTCATCGCCTTTTCGTGTAATTATTCGAGTAATTAGGGTTCGAATAATTGCTTGACCTATTCGAGTGGTGTTTTACTCGAATAATTTACTCGAATAACAGTGAATTTTGCTTGTTTTTTGCGTTTTCAGATCTATCTTCCGACGAAGTTGCCGGCGGACAATTTATACCATGCCACCCTCACTCTGAACGCGCAGTACATGTCGGTATGCGAACGCATCCGTACGCTTTGAACGAGGAGGAAATGGAGGAGATGGTTAGACGGACTCAGTTCGAGAACCTGATAAAGGTGGCCTGAAACCACTACAACTCGAACATGATCATGTGGTATTTGATGAGCCGACAGGTGGAGTACATGCCGGACTCGAAGGAGTTCTGGATGGTCGTTCGTGGACGACCATTACGATTTTATTGGTCGAGTATTGCCTACTCACGGGCCTCGACTGCAGCGCTAACGAGCCGGAGATACCGTCCTCGAACGAGTTTGCGACGAGGCATTGGCCTGGTATTAATTCTATTTTTTTATCTTTTTGATTCGTTTTTTTACTTCGATTTCAAAAACTAACGTTGTTTTATGGCTCGCAGGCAAGCCCGTTATATATTTACACGATTTGGATAAGACAATCACGGAAATGATCCGTGACGCCGGTGGAGCCTCGGGCGTTCATCCCGAGAAATTGAAGATGGCGGCCCTTTATTTTGCCGTCGGGGTGCTAGGGGAGCGGAGGGTAAAGAAGGACTTGAAGGTCAAGGAGGAGTGGCTCCGTCTGGTGGAGGACTTCGACCGCTTCAACGAATATCCTTGGGGAAGGATATCGTTCGAGGAGGTCATTTATGGTCTGAACAAAGACCTCTTGGGGAGGGCGATGGAGATGGCATCGAATGGAAAAACCATAACAACTTCGATATCAGCGGCTTCGTAATGCCGCTTCAGGTAATTAAATTAGTTTTGTATTATTATTTAAGACATATTATATTTATTTTAACTTACTTCTACTCTCTTTTATCAGGTTCTGGCATACGAGTGCTGGCCGACCGTCGGGCAAGAATTCACTGTGAGAAGAGCCGGTGAAGGGCTCCCGCTACCCCGTATGTGCCATTGGAAGACGACATTTTACGGCAAGAGCTCTGCTCCGGGATGGCAAGCGGTCGAGCGTGCATTCGGTGCCGTGGCGATGGATGTAAGTATATTTATTATTATAATATGGATTTATTTAGATTGCGTTTTCTAAATTGTACAAATACACAGGACGTGCGGTGTTGCCTTACACCGACCGATGCTGAAGCCGATTCAAGGCACTTCCGCACGGTCGCCGGATTTGTGGCAGCCGGAATGATGCCGTGGCCCAGAGGATAGTGGAGCATCTTCTAAATGGGCTGCCGGTCTACTGCACCGACCATCGGCTTGCTCCGTCTCCTCCTCGGCCGTCTCCTCCTCGGCCGTTCTCCTCCTCCGAGGCCGTCTCCTCCGAGGTCTTCTCCTCCGAGGCCGTCTCCTCCTCCTTCCGGCTCAATCATCGCCCATTTCGATAGAAGAATGGACAGGCTTGGAAGGCGATGTAGGGATTTGCGGACGGAGATTAGGGAGCTGCGCTCGATCGTGGTCCAAGGTATGTCTTACTTAATGTTATTTTATAAGATTATATTTGTTAATGTTGACTAGCCAGCTTTGACAATGTTGGGCTAACATTTCAGCCAACATTGTTGTCTGTCAACATTCGATTTTATCTTTCATGCCCCAAACCGTTTAACTTTTTTTGTAGCTTTATTTACTGATATGCAGGACGTGGTAAAGTGCTAAAAACGAGTCCAAACCGTGTGGAAAGCGTGTGGAGTTGCTTGAACGAATTTAGGAGTGCACTTACCATAAATAAAAGATTTGAAGATCAAAAGAGATCAAGTCAAGCTAGACCAAGATTAGAAGATTTGAAATCAAGGAGATCCAGTCAATCAGTTTACCATAAATAGGAGATAAAGGATCGGCCAATGAGATGAGAAGATTCGAACTAAATATATACTATATTTAGGGAGATCTTCGAAGAGATATTTGAAGAGATATTCAAGGGATCTTTTTACCAATTCAAGAGGGAGCCAAGGTCTATAAATAAGAGTTATTTTCGAGCTGCAACTAGCGACTTTCGTGAGAGCTTTCAAGAAGTAACTTTGAGCAACATATTGAGCGAAAACGATGAGCGAAACACATATCGAGTTTGAGCGATTTTTACTTCTTGCGAGAGTTGTCTTTTAGTCTAGCTTTTCAGAGGTCGTGAGATCTTATAGGTTAGAATCCTTTTTGATTCGTTCCGTTTGCTAGACTAGTTTTACCTATCTTTTTCGATAGTTTTGTAATCCATCTTTCTAGTGGATTTTTTACCCCTTGGGGCTCGCAGCAAGTTATTTGACTTGCTGCACAAAAACATCTCTTGTGTTCGTTTCGTTTTTATCACTAAGTTTCTATCATTTCCGCTGTGCCTTAAAGTGAGTTCGAGTTTAGCCCAACATCACGTCCAACATCAGTATACTACTTAGTGATTTACATCCATTGTGTACGGGACCACATCAAAGTGGTATCAGAGCCAACGCTTGACGTCACTAAGCGCTTAACATCCTTTACAATGGATATTACTAGTTCAAACAATATCGGCAAAGTTCCTGTTCTTGACGCACCAACTATGCGTATTGGAAGGTCCGTGTTCGTCAGTGCATCAAGTCAATCGACGTGCGAGCTTGGGAAGCAGTTCTCCACGGTTATACCCCACCTAGGACAGAACCCGATGCAGATGGAGAAGTCTTCGACAAGCCTGTCGAACTGTGGACAGCACCCGAGCGAAGCCTGGCAGAATTCAACGACAAGGCACTCAACGCAATCTTCTCGACGGTGGATATCTTTATGTTTAAGATTATCCAGAATTGTACAACGGCCAAAAATGCGTGGGATCTGCTCGAGAGGTACTGTGAAGGTGATACAACGGTGCGAGAAACCAAACTACGCCTCCTCTTAAGCCAATTCGAGAATATCAGAATGAAGGAAGACGAGGATATTACGACGTACTTTGGGAAGCTTTTGACCATCTCCAGCGAGTGTGCCAGCCTAGGAGATCCTCTGTCAAACAAGGTATTAAATTCAAAAGCAATTCGTACACTAACAGAAAATTTAATATGAAGGTGTCAGCGATCGAGGAGTCTCACAATCTAGCTACCATGGACTTCAACGTGTTGATGAACATTTGAAAAATTATGAAACCAATCTTGAAGTCCAAAAGAGGGCCTCTCGTGGAAAGAGTCTCGCACTAGTCACCCAGCCATCCGATGAATTGATCGAGGTAGACCCCAGAAACGCAGAAGACATGGCCATGGTGGTAAAGAAATTCACGAAGTTTTTCAAGAAGAAGAATGTTGTGCAAAATGTTGGCCCAATATTTAGAAAAGGCCAGAATGCCAAGGCTGAACTTCGTCAGCTCCTCCGTTCCCTAAACGGAAACCTTTTGGGAGACTAGACGGAAAGCCAAAGAAGAACGTCAATTATGAGGCAGTCAGATGTTTGAATGCCAAGGTTGGGGCCATTTTGCCAACGAATGTGCCAACGCCATTCGCAAGCGTGGTGGTAAGGTCATGTGGATCGACCTGTCAGACGAAGAAGATGAAGATGAAGAGGAAGAGCCTAAGCAATCATCTATAATCATCCAGTCGTTTTCTGACGACGAAGAAGATGAAAATAATCAAATCGGCCTTACTGCGGTAACTGATGTTGAGCCAACATCTGACTCAACATCTGTAAAACATATCATTTTTGATTATGATGATTCAAACTGTCTTGATGGTCTTTTGAGTTGTGATGATACAGAAACTGAGACAGAGTGTGGTGAAGAAGCCGTTAAGCAGTTGACCTCACAATATGACGTAGAAAAGACGATCAACTCACAACTTCGTGCCGCGGTGAAATTACTTTCCGAGGAAAATGAGAAAAACGAGAAGGTCATTGAAGGTCTAATGGATGGCATGAACAAGTTGGAAGCCGCTTTGACACGAAAGGACAGGGAAATAGACTCACTTCAGAAGCGAATCAATGATGCCGACAGAACTTTTGCGAAATGGAATAGGAGCAAAACTAGCCATGAAGAGGTACTATCTATGGTGTTACTGATAAACAAGGTCTAGGTTATAACTGCCAATCTGCTCATGATAGTACAAAACCCTTGACTCTTGAGAAGTCTAAGATTGTGTTTGTTAAAGCTCAATCCATGATGATGATGAAGTTCGAATCTTAAGGATAGTCCCGAGCATGTGACCCAAAAAACTCATGATAAATCCTTTTTGTGTGAACACTGTAAGAAATCAGGTCACTTAAAATCTTACTGCTGGAAATTGAAGAGAGAGATTTCTGCTAAGAAATCGATGTCAGCTGAGATGTTACCCAACATATCGGTCAACATGAGAAATCAGTGTTGAAGGATGTGTCTGGAGAAAAATCAGCCGGAGCGTCTTCGAATTCTAGTAAACAGAATGTGGTTAAATCTTCTAAGAAAGCTTGGATTAGGAAATCAGGGGATAAAAGTCTTGTTGTGTACACCTCTTTGCGAGCTAACGTTACAGGATCATGGTACTTCGATAGCGGGTGTTCCCGACATATGACGGGTACCAAAGAGTATCTCAGTGACTACACGCCTTTAAGGAGTGGATCTGTGACTTTCGGAGGTGGTTCCAAAGGACGAATTCTTGGCAGAGGCAGACTTAATGTTCCCGACTTTCCCAAGCTTAGCAACGTTCTCCATGTAGAAGGACTCATCGCGAATCTGATCAGCATAAGTCAGCTGTGCGACGATGACCTTGAGGTAAGGTTTAATAAGGAGTGTTGTGAAGTGTTTAACCGAAATTCTGTTCTAGTGATGGCAGGTAAGAGATCTAGCGACAATTGTTACCTAGTTGGTGACAAAACTGGTAAGAAAGACGTGTGCCAGCTTTCAAAGGCCGGAGGATGATGTTGTTCTTTGGCATTACAAATTGGGTCACGTTAACTACAGAACATTGGAGCAACTTATCAAACATGACGCAATCAGAGGCATTCCTAAGCTTAAGGAGTTTGGTAAGGTTGTTAGTGAGTCGTGTTTGAAGGGTAAGCAAACACATGTAGTCACAATGTTGACCAACAAGCTGCCCAACATTTAAAACTGCTCACTGTTTTCAATTAGTCACATGGATTTGATGGGTCCTATGGAAGTTGATAGCATAGGAGGTAGAAAATATGCTTATGTGCTCGTGGATGATTTTTCTAGATATGCATGGATTTTCTTTCTTAGGGAAAAATCAGAATCGGTCGAGTTTTTCAAAAAATTTTGTGCTATGATTCGAAACAATTTCAGTGCTACTATTTTCGCATTAGGTCTGATCATGGTAGAGAGTTTGAGAATCAATTTTTGATGAATTCTGTGATAAGAAAGGGATTGTTCATGAGTATTTCGTCTCCTAAGACACCCCAACAAAATGGGGTTGCCGAAAGGAAGAATAGGACGTTACAAGAAATGGCTAGGTTATGCTACTATCTAAGAATGTGTCTAAACGTTTTTGGGCTGAAGCTTTGCATACTGCATGTCACATTCGAATCGTGTATTTTTTAGGCATGGTACAAAGAAAACCCCGTATGAACTCTTGAATGGTAAAAAGCATACGGTTTAAATATTTCATGTCTTTGGATGTTTTGTTACATGCTGAATGATCGTGAATATTTGACTAAGTTTGATTCAAAAAGTGACAAATGCATCTTCCTAGGATACTCTTCGAACAGTCGTGCCTATCGTGTTTACAACTTGCGTTTGAAATCTGTTCAAGAATCAGTGAACGTTGTGTTTGATGATGCTACTGATCTTAGAAACATGCCTCCTCAAGTTGACATTGCAGATGTTATACAAGCAAGAAACGAATCAGAGGAGTCTGCGGATGACAATGTTGAGCCAACATTGGACTCAACATTTGTACCAGAACAGAACGATGAAGCTGGTCCTAGCGAAGTGCGACGTGATCCGCCAGCTAAGATCAGAAAGACCATCCCACTGATCTAATAATTGGAGACGTGAATGAAGGAAGGAAGACAGAGACAAACCACGAAAGGATTACAAGTCTATGGTAAGAAATGCGTGTATGAACTCGCTATACGCTGAGGTACGTTTTAATTGCTTTGTTTCTGAGATAGAACCCAAGAATGTCCTTGAAGCTCTCAAGGATAATTGCTGGATAAACGCGATGCAAGAGGAACTCTTGCAGTTCGAGAAAAACCAAGTTTGGACATTAGTGCCACGGCCGAAAGACATTAATGTCATAGGCACCAAGTGGATATTTAAGAATAATTCTGATGAACTTGGTAGGGTTGTTAGAAACAAGGCACGTTTAGTAGCTCAGGGTTACACGCAAGTAGAAGGTATAGACTTTGATGAGACGTTTGCTCCCGTTGCTAGGTTAGAATCGATTAGGCTTTTGTTAGCTATAGCATGTTGGCTTAACATTACATTACACCAAATGGATGTTAAGGGTGCGTTTTTGAATGGGTACATTGATAAGGAAATCTATGTCGAACAGCCTAAAGGGTTCGAAGATCCCCATTATCCTAACCATGTCTTTAAGCTGCAGAAAGCATTGTACGGGTTGAAGCAAGCGCCTCGAGCTTGGTATGCAAGGTTAGCAACATTTTTGCTTGAGTTTGGTTTCACTCGAGGTGAGGCGGATCGCACTCTTTTTGTTAAGAGGGTCGAATCCGATATTTTGATTGCTCAAGTATATGTTGATGACATTGTTTTTGGTTCAAGCTCACAAGTTTTATTAGATCAGTTTGTGCAGGCAATGAACACTACCTTTGAGATGTCCATGATAGGCGAATAACGTACTTTCTAGGCTTGCAGATTAAGCAAAGCAGCGACGGGATCTTTATGTCCCAAGAGAAATATGCCAAGAACACAGTCAAGAAATTTGGATTAGACACGGCAAAGGTAATGAAAACGCCCATGGGTTCTGCTCAAAAGGTAAGTAAAGACGATGTTGGGCAGAATGTTGACCCAACATTGTACCGTTCTATGATAGGCAGTTTATTGTACTTATCTGCGAGTAGACCTGATATCATGTATAGTGTTTGCGTATGTGCTAGATATCAATCTGAACCTAAGGTGTCGCATCTTAATGCTGTTAAGAGAATACTTCGTTATGTGAGTGGATCGTGTAGCCTAGGACTATGGTTCTCCAAAGATACTAATTTGAGTCTCGTAGGCTATAGCGATGCTGACTGGGCGGGTGACGAGGATGACCGCAAGAGTACAAGTGGTGGCTGTTTCTTCCTAGGTAATAAATTAGTTGCATGGTATAGTAAGAAACAGAATTGTGTGTCTTTATCTACTGCTGAGTCCGAATATGTTGCGGCGGGTAGTTGTTGCACGCAGTTATTGTGGTTGAATAGCATGTTATGGACTATGGGTTAGAGTGCGAATCTGTGCTTATGTATGTGATAACCTTAGTGCCATTAACATTTCTAGGAACCCATCCAACATTCTCGAACAAAGCATATAGATATTAGGCATCATTTTCTGAGAGATATGGTCGAAAAAGAGTTAGTCCGCATCGAGCATATAGACACTAAGAATCAGTTAGCAGACATTTTTACGAAAGCATGGATTCCGAAAGGTTCTCGGACCTTAAGAAATCCATAGGTTTGCACATGTTAGTTTAGATGTTGGTCCAACATTTGGATCAACATAGCATATGTCGATTTTGATAGTTACTGCTTTAATGTTTGGTTTAATATTCTGTTCTGTTTTCCTGTGAAATGACTTGATTCTTCTTGATTGGTCCCTAAATAAACCCGATCCCTCTTTTATAGGCTCTTGGTAATACGTCCCTAGGTACACGACATTCGCTGTGACGATGTACTCTTTGCGACTAAAAACCAATCCTTTTATTGTGTTGAGCATGCTTATAAACTCTCTGCTAGATATAGGCTCTCGGTAATAGAATTCCTTAGGTACACGGCATTCGCGGTGACGATGTATACTATGCGACAAAAAGCCGATCCTTGAGGCAAGGGAGTATAAGGGCAGTGCATAATTTCGGTTGGATATATGAGGTGAAAGGGTTAGTAGAAATAAAGGGAACTGATTTTGAGAAGGATTAAGCAGAAAGTCTAGGATTACGGAATTAGAATGTTGAGTCAAATGTTGGGGCAACAGTGATTGTCAGTTCGATATTGCTACTTCTGTGCTTTCGTTTTGTTCGTGTCTGTCTTAGTACTGTTTTGTTAGTCTTGTGTGTCTAGTTAGTTATCTCTCAGAATTGCATTAGAAACTCTCGAAGAACAGCTCTTTACACTTGTCTCTATGTGTTCATCAACGTCGCTCAATCGGTGAGGATTTCTTGATTCTACTTTGACTTTTGATTTAGGTCTTTCTTTGGTTGAATCATGATTCGAAGTGCTCCTATTAACTCGCATTACTTAGTCTTCGAACTGCTTTTATATGCTCACATGAAGAATGAGTCAATTTACTATTTTTAGCTTCATCGTGACTTAGACTCCATATTTGCTCCTATGTGCTCACGTGTTGGTTTGGAAATATACTATTTTTAGCTCCATGATTTAATTAGGCGGTTTGTGACCTATTTAGCACTCAATATGTGTCCAACGATTATTTTCTCAGTCACATTTTCTCCACTATCTGCGATTTTCTGTTAGTGGTGTGTGGTATTTGTAATCGTTGAAACATGCGTATATGAAGTGATTTGATTGATCGAATCTTTTATTCACAAACCCTAGCTCCTTAACCGACCTCATTTCTCTCTACCCCCGAATTACTCTCATCTCAATTTCTTTTGGATTTATCTTTGATTTCTTTATGGGAACTAACTTGTTTCTGAGTCTCAGAATGTTGACCCAGATGTTAGTCCCACATTTACCTCAACATCTGCAAGTTGGCTAACAGAGAAGTTCTGTGAGTTTTTTTCTCTTTCTTCCCAAAAAAGGGGGAAAAGGTTGTGCAGATAAAAAAGGGGGAGATAAGAAAATTCAGGGGGAGCAGAATAAAGGGGGAGATAAGAAAATTCAGGGGGGGAGCAGAATAAGGAACCGAACAAACAGGGGGAGTGACCAAGAAGGAGAAGCAGTCGAGGAAAAGCGTTAGAAGGAAACTCCATACTCCATTGAGAGTGAAGCTCTGATTCTTTCTCTTGCATGCATAATTGATTTTTTTTTCTTTCTCTGATTTTGCATGTCGAGAAATGTTTTTACTATATGCATGCTGATTTGCGTCTCCGATATGTTTACATGTGTGCCTGCTTCCATGCCGGATATGTATATTTTGCAGATTCGCCTAAAGATCGTTTCTTTTTACATGCGTGACTTTAGGTTATTTGTGCATGCTGATCTGGTTAATTCTGCTTGTGTGACTATGTGGTTTGCTGGCATGCGTTATGAACGGTTTATATTGTGCAGACGTTTAACTTAAGACCTTGTTATGGCTATGTACTATTGTCGTAGTACTTTGAATAGTTAATCGCTATTCTGTTTGCGTCTACTCTAACCATCTTTTAATGTTTTTGTGGTTGAGTAGATTTTGCCTTCAGGGGGAGTTTTGGAACTTTTAAATCTGCACGGGTTTTGGGAAGAAAGATAAAAAGGGGGAGATTGTTAATGTTGACTAGCTCAGCTTTGACAATGTTGGGCTAACATTTCAGCCAACATTGTTGTTGTCAACATTCGATTTTATCTTTCATGCCCAAAACCGTTTACTTTTTTTTGTAGCTTTATTTACTGATATGCAGGACGTGGTAAAGTGCTAAAACGAGTCCAAACCGTGTGGAAAGGGTGGAGTGCTGTTGAACGAATTTAGGAAGTGCACTTACCATAAATAAAAGATTTGAAGATCAAAAGAGATCAAGTCAAGCTACGACCAAGATTAGAAGATTGAATATCAAGGAGATCCAGTCAATCAGTTTACCATAAATAGGAGATAAAGGATCGGCCAATGAGATGAGAAGATTCGAACTAAATATATACTATATTTAGGGAGATCTTCGAAGAGATATTTGAAGAGATATTCAAGGGATCTTTTTACCAATTCAAGAGGGAGCCAAGGTCTATAAATAAGAGTTATTTTCGAGCTGCAACTAGCGACTTTCGTGAGAGCTTTCAAGAAGTAACTTTGAGCAACATATTGAGCGAAAACGATGAGCGAAAACACAATCGAGTTTGAGCGATTTTACTTCTTGCGAGAGTTGTCTTTTAGTCTAGCTTTCAGAGGTCGTGAGATCTTATAGGTTTAGAAATCCTTTTTGATTCGTTCCGTTTGCTAGACTAGTTTTACCTATCTTTTTCGATAGTTTTGTAATCCATCTTTCTAGTGGATTTTTACCCCTTGGGGCTCGCAGCAAGTTATTTGACTTGCTGCACAAAAACATCTCTTGTGTTCGTTTCGTTTTTATCACTAAGTTTCTATCATTTCCGCTGTGCCTTAAAAGTGAGTTCGAGTGTTAGCCCAACATCACGTCCAACATCAGTATACTACTTAGTGATTTTACATCCATTGTGTACGGGACCACCATCAATATTGATATTACGTAAATCTAACGTAATACTCTAATTTGTAGCCCTTGAGAGCCTGACGCCGAGAACGGTGCGGGATATTGCGAGAAGCTACGATCAGGACATGTCGCCTCCTTCGCCTCCTCATTCGCCGCCGACGGGGGTCGGGAGCATGGGGGCGAGAATGTGGAGATGGAGGCCGCGGCCGTGGCGGCGGAGAGGGCCGCGGCCGAGGCGGCGGAGAGGGCCGCGGCGGAGGCGGCCGCGGCGGAGAGGGCCGCGGCGGATAGGGCGGGCCGCGGAGAGTGCGGCGGCGGAGGCGGCAGAGAGGGCCGCGGCGCGGAGGCGGCCGCGGCGGAGAGGGGCCGCGGCGGATAGGGCGCCGCGGAGAGTGCGGCGGCGGAGGCGGCAGAGAGTGCGGCGGCGGAGGCGGCCGCGGCGGATAGGGCGGCGGCGGAGATGGCGGCGGCGGAGAGAAAATGGCGGCGGCGGAGGCGGCGGCGGAGAGGACCGCGGCGGCGGCGAAGGCAAAGAAGGCGGCGGAAGCGGAGGAGAGGCGGCCACGGACGGAACGTGCGAAGAAGAAGTCGAGGTGCTTTCGAGTCCGTATACGCCGACGCCCGATTCGACCCCTCGCGTTGCAATACAACGCCGCGCGAACATAGTGCAGATCATCGGCGGAGAGGGTGAAGAGTTGGGATGCCGTCGCGGCGGAGGTGGCAAGAATGGGCGCAAAGGAGGAGCGGCAAGGAATGCTCCAAGCGTACGACAAGAAATTCTTTGCCGACCTGTCCACAGCGAAAGTGTGGCTTTCGGATGAGGTATGTGGTTTTTTACTAAATATGTTCTAATTATTTCGTTTAATAACATTATATGCTATTATTGCAACACGTCAACGAGGCATTCTGCGGGTCACGGCGATTGCAAGAAAACTGCGTGCATGCGGAGCGAATTGCGTACGTGAACACCAACTCGCACAAGCAGTCAAGATGGAGTCCGCCAAATCGCGACCGTGGAACGTGGCCTCGTTCGAGCTATTCGCCACGGGAGAGTTCAATGCGATATACGGCGGCAAGCCGTCACTTCACTGGAGCCAAGCGGATGTGGCCGTCATCCATTGGCATTTAACGCGCATTGGGTGCTCCTCGTCGCTCGGTTCAAGGAGAGGAACATCCTCGTTTTGGATTCCGACCGCTCAAGCGATTCGAACTTGAGGTTCATGAAGCCGTCCTCGATCCTTTGGACGAAGTGATACCACTGATGCTTCAACACGTCGGCGTGGAGCAAGATTCCGTTGGAGAAGTTTGCTTGGGTGCGGTGCCCCAATTTCCCTCAACAGTCCTCAGGTAATTTTCTTATTTTCTCACTTTCTTATTTTCTTATTTTCTTAAACCTGAAATTGTTCTATTTCTCGAACAGCGGAGAGTGCGGTACGTACATGCTTAGGGCCGCGATGTCTCTGTTGATCGGTAACAGAGATGATCTCTACGCTTTGACGATTCTAAAGTTTTGTCGTTTAGAAAGTTTTTGACTATATGTATTTATTTTAACAATTGGGATATTGTATGAACCGTTTTAGATATATTTGTATAGATTTTTGATTTGCAATTGTTCTGTGTTATGTTGTTGGTTGAGTTGCTGTTGAGGTTGTTCAGAGTGTTCAAGGTTCAGTGTTGTTTTTTTTCAAAATTCACTGTTATTCGAGTAAAAGACCTCGTTCGAATAATGATAATTTAATCGAGTAACGTATTCGAGCCTAATTCGAGTACCTCATAGCACTCGAATAAGCCTCACTGGATCAGTTGATTTTACCGGACTTCACTGTTTTCGAGTAAAAGAGCTTGTTCGAATAACGAGAATTAAACGAGTAAGCCATTCGAGCCTTATCGAGTATATTACAGCACTCGAATAAACTTCACGGATAAGTTGTTCCGTCGAACTTCACTGTTATCCGAGTTAAAGAGTTTGTTAGAATAACGCTACTTTATCGAGTCCGCATTCGAGTTTATTCGAGTACAATACATAACTCGAATAATTAAAAAATCGAAAATATTGTTTTATATCATGAGCATGAAATGTTAAATAACATTTCATGTTAAATATCATTTCATGTTAAATAACATTTCCTGTCTAAGTAATAATATATTATAGAGATTCTTGAAAAAAAAAGAAAATAAAGTTGATATTCTATACTGTTATATATATTGTTGATGGGAATGTATATAATAAAGTCCTATCTACCGATGTATTTCATTGTATGTCATGCAACGACTTTTATTAAACATTGTTAATCTTCATAAAGCGACTTATTAACATCATGAAGGACCCTTAAAACATCGAAATATTGATATTTATACATCTATGTATCGAGATAATTAAAATTCAAAAATTCTGAAAAGAACACTCGAATCACAAGATATTATTCGAGTTCGGTATTCGATTTTTTTTGTAAATTATTCGAGTTATTCGGGTACTCGAATAAGTTCAGGTTTTCGTTTTCGACTTTTTATTGTTACGTTATTCGAGTGACCTATTCTAATAATATTCGAGTTATGCAGTTTACTCGAATAACAGTGAAAATAGCTACAATCAAGCCAAACTCACAATAATCCATCAATCTCATACAACCTCATACATCAAATTCATACAACCTCATACATCAAACTCATACAAACTCATACATCAAGATTTACTTAATGTCTACGACCAAACTCACCGACGGACGGAAACCTCTTTTCTTTTCTCCGACCACGCCTTGCTACGAACGGAGGCGGGGCAACACCAATTGATCCGAGGTATCCCACTCGGCTTGATCCGGAACCGGCGAAACTCGTCCGTGATAAGCAGACTGCCACGTTAGGACAGAATAATATTCCGAACACAACGGGTAGAAACTCATGTTCGCCCGTAGACTCGCCGCGATTGCATGTGGACAAGGAATCCTGTCGATGTCGAATTGGCGGCACGTACAAGTCTTCGACCGCAAGTTAACAATGGCACGACCCCCGGAGATCGGACATCGTACTCATGCGGAGCGATTCATGTACTCATACCCTTGACTTAGCTCATACCTCTCACGGAGCTTCATTTCCACCGTCGGGGTAAACCGCGTGGTTGCTTGTCCAGATTGCTATCTGTATCTAGCAAACCAATCCGCCGTCAGCCTCTGTATCGATTCCAGAAGCGCAATGATCGGTAGCTTTCTTTCTTCGCGGAGTCTTGCATTAATCGATTCCACCCCGTTCGTAGTCATGATGTTATAGCGAGACGTCGGAGAATAGGCTCGACTCCATCGTTCCTTAGTATCAGTCTGTTGCAAATACGCGTATGCGGTGGGAAACCTATTCTCAAAATCACCATATTGTGAATCAAAGTCGCATTGCTTGTATATTTAGCAATGTGTATGAACGTCTCGGTCGCACCCTGCTTCTTACACCTGCTTTTCATATTTTGTGACAGGTGCCAAATACAATGACCGTGGTGCGCACGACCGTAGACGGCTGCACAACGGCGGCTTTGATAGAAGGAGATCTGTCGGATACGATGACAAGATCGTCCTCGTTGGGCACGACTTGCAAGAGCTCGTTCAAGAACCACGACCAAGCTTTATGCACTCGTTATTGTCGATTATGCCCCAAGCTAAAGGAAACTGATGGCGGTCGCCATCCTCGCTGATGTAATGAGAAACGTACCCCCATACTTTCCTTTCAACCAAGTACGTCTATGCAAACAACCTTCCTCATGTGACGGTAT
>JAPQWV010002932.1:0-48120 GCA_027422505.1 Craterostigma plantagineum | reverse complement strand
GGCGATGAAATGTTTGTCGTTCATGTCGAGGATTTACACTGGCGAACTTATCAGATTGGCGGTGCTAGCTAATGGTTTGGTGAGATTAAATGTTGTTTTCTCTTGATGGCAGTGTATATACTTCTTAGTGTGATTTCCTTGCTAAATGTGTCTCCATTCTCAGAAGTTCACAGGACGAGCTACAGAAGCTCGATCTGTTTCTGTAAGGATTTTATGTATAAAATACTCTGTACCGTTTCTGTGAAGGTGAGACATGTCGTGCTATTTGTTTAATAATCTCAAAGTGAACTATGTTTCTATCTCTTTCCCGTCTGCATTTCCAAACAGTTGATTGCTGCATAATATAGTGGTTTCTTATCTCTTTCTACACCTTTAGTATAATTAGAAAAACAGCAAAACGCACAAGCTTTGCTAAGTGATAAGTTCACAGCACGAGCTAGTGAACCATATGAAGTTTCTGCAAGGATTGTCCACATAAATGCTTAACTTTCCGTTATGATCAGTGTAGCGAACTTGCTCGATGTCCGCCTGATGTCAATGTTTAATACGCTCGATGTTGTATATCAAGTGCTATGAAACTCCTTCAGTGATGATCAGTGATGGGTAGATTGAAGAGAGAATAGATAGGATTGAAGAAGAACAATAGATGAGATTGAAGAAGAAATATATTGAAGAAGAGGAGATGGGATTGTTGAGAAGGAGGAGGAGATAAGAGATTAGGTTTTAATTCATTGCTTAGTTTCTGATACATCTCAATTAGAGTATATATAATAAGTTAATTGGCCAAATGCTCTAAGCAGCCATGAGTATGTGTTTCAGAACCTCAAAGTGAACAGTGTTTCAGATTCTGGAGTTATTAATTAGAATTAGGTGAACAAATTCGAAAACTCGCTTTTGGTTTGACTGTTTTACAATTTTTGTTGTTATTTGGTGTTTGTGAGGAATTTCCGTGAACTCGCAGCAAAACAGAGGAGCACCTGAATGGAACAGTGCTCAACTCTTCACTAAGGAGAAAACGTCATGCGACTTGTAAAGGCGCGAAGCTCTTTTTCAGTTCGAAGGCTACTTATGAAGTCGCATACGCCAACGACGTTTCTCCTTGATGATTCAAATCTCGCGCGAAAATACTGTCATGTTGTGTGCGTGAACTGTGGGTGAACCGATCACTTTGAGTCCGTGTAACTTTCGATAGTGAGAGCTAGAGAGAAAGTTGTAACACTAGAGCTGTAGATTGCTGAGTGCTCTGTAAACGATCATCAATCATCAATAAAGCTTGGATCCTTGGACCGTGGACGTAGGCTAAACACCTTAGCCGAACCACGTAAAAACAGTGTGTTGAATTTTCTGTTTTGATAATTTTCCTTACAAACTTGTGTGCGATTCAATTGGAGATAAAATCTGGTATTGTTTGAGCTGAATCCTCAACAGTGTCTTTTTCCTGATATTGCATGGATTTGGCAGAGGCATCTATTCTCATACGACGAATGATTCCACTGCATTATTAAAGCATATGATTTTTTCCATAAGGCATCGGAATATCTGAGCGCAATTGGCACAAAAAATGTTAGCACAAAAAAATATACTTTTATTACCATACATCGTTTCTCATGCTTAAGATTAAACAACAAAACAGGTGTTGTTCTGTTGTTCACTGTGCCTGTGGTCTACGAGAAATACGAAGACAAGGTGGATGCTTTTGGAGAAAAAGCTGAGAGGCTAAGTTGAAGAAACAGTACGCTGTGTTCAATACCAAGGTCTTGGGCAAGATACCGAAAGGTCCACTGAAGGACAAATTCGCTTAGACCAAACACCTCATACTGTGTTTGGGATATCGGTTGAACACTGGGTTCAAATCCTCAACTGCTTAGGTAGAGCTGATACATGTTATCTACTTTTTTTTTAGCATGAAAAAAAAAATATAATTTAATTTCCTTCTTCACCCTCAAGTTTCAAAGCCATAATTATCACTTTCGGCCGCCTGATATTTTTCCTTCCAAGAAAAAAAATGGCAGTAGCTGCTTATGCCTTTGTGCTCTCTCTCTTGCATGATTTAGGCATTTGTCCCGACAATCAAGAACAAATTGATGCTCTGCGAAGTAAGCTTCGTTCGTTGCAAGGAGATTCCCCGAGTCACATATGATGCTGAAATCTTAATTGATAAATATGTGGTCGATCGACTTTACGAAGAACATACCCTAAATCGAGAAATAAGACAGGAGATTATCATCGAGTCAATGCGCCTTAACCTCCAGTCTGAAATACAAGGAGTGGTAGAGAGATCGATTCGTTCAACGAAGCACTTAAGACAGTGAGAAGGACTCAGGATAGTCAAGATCAGCCTAGTAGAGTCCTCGCTCGTATGATACAAATAAAGAATAAAATTACGGGATTTGACGATAGCCAAAGAGACCTCATGATTGTACCCATCGTAGGTATGGGCGGGATTGGTAAGACAACTCTTGCCAGAAGTCTTTTGATCATCTCTATAACTTGCATCACTTCGACGAGCGTATTTGGCTAACGATGTCTCAAACACTAGTACATAAACCTTAATAGGCGTCGCCACTATAGGCGTCGGTTTCTTGGAAAGCGATGCCTATATGTAGCGCGGTGGCAATTTTGTAATAAATTACAAGTTTTTTAGACATAGAGCGTCGGTTTTTGTTTAACAACCGACGAGGAAAATTTTTGCTTAACATTAGCGTCGGTTGTTAACTTAAAACCGACACAAAATGGCACAAAACAGCGTCGGTTTTCAGAAACAACCGACGCTCCTTCTTATAAGCGTCGCTTACGTTCAACAACCGACGCTTTCATGTGTTTTAAGGCGCCCGCGGACACATCAGACTTCATTTCTTCAGCACCCCGCGAAACGAAGACATCAATAGGTTCGGCGATTCAAGGGCGATTCACCACGATTGAAGGCGCGATTCGGCGTCACCCACGAAGCTTTAGGTTCGATTTTGCCCCAATTCGATTGAAGGGTAATTTCTGATTATATTTTTGCCCCAATTCGAATATTTGTCGAATTAACGATTTTGTCGAATATTTCGTGTATTTCGACTTTTATATGTGGTTTTTGTTGTAGATAGGTAACATCGATTTATTTGGGTTGATTTGGGCGATTTCTGATTTCGAAATTAGGTTTGGGCGATTTCAAAATTGCTTGAGGCTTCATTAGGGTTCTTCTCGCGCGGGCAGCTGCGATTTGCGGCTTCCTCGATTTATTAACGCCGATAGGACGGCGATTGCTCTTCAATTGAAGCCTTAAGGTTTGTCGCGTGGGTTGATATCGGTTTTTGGCATAATTTCGGTGTGAAGTTGTCGAGTTTTTGAAATGGGTTTTCGAATTAAGCTGTTATTTCATCGATTGTTCTTCCTTAGAATGCTTAATCTGTGGTTTTTGGCCGAATATTGGTCGAATTTTTGGTTGATTTTGGTTTTTGGCCGAATTTTGGGTTGATTTCGGTTTTTGGCCGAATTTAGGATTGAATTTGTCGAGTTTTTGAAATGGGGTTTCGAATTAAGCTATTATTTCGTCGATTGTTCTTCCTTAGAAGGCTTAAGGTGTGGGTTTTGAGCGTTATTTTGCCTAATTTCGATCGAAATATATTGTCGACTTTGAGCGATTATTTTGTCAAATCGTCCGTGAAGTTGGACGTTTTCTGATTTTGTGTTGGTTCTTGGTTTAAATATGTAACTAAACGATTTATTTGGGTTGATTTGGCGAATTTTAATTTGAAATTAGGGTTTGGGCGAATTCCAATGGTTGAGGCTCCCGTTAGGGTTCTTTTGGTGTGGTGCAGCTGCGATTGGGGCTTCCTCGATTTAGTTTGACATTCACGGTAATTATTTTAACTCCTTCATATATTAATTGTGTTACATATGCATATTTAGCTGATGGAAATATATGTGTTTCTGGTTTGTATAAGCTTAGATACATGTTCAAGATTTGCTCATTAGGAGGATATCTTGAATGGTCACGTTATATGTTTGCTAAAGTTTTATTGCTATGCTTTAGGTTCTTCTAAATGGATCGGAGTTGGATATTGAGTAATAGAACAACACCTGAATTTTTGAATGGCGTGGAGGAATTTATGAGATGTGCTGAACATAATAGGAGAAAAAAGAGGCAATCTAAGATATCATGTCCTTGTCGTAATTGTAACAACTTACGGTGGTGGAATAGTACGACTGTTAGGGAACATCTGATAGTTATTGGTTTTAAACCTGGGTACACTAGTTGGATATGGCACGGTGAGACCGTCACTGAAGCTAGTTGTGTGGGGGAATCAAGTATTAAATTAGTGCCATCAAGTGCAGGGGACGATGTTGTAGTTGACAACTCGTCTGACGAAAATGATCATATTGAGGACATGCTTCGCGATGTTCAAGAGGATTTCGAAGAACGTCCTCCAATATTTGATAGTTTAGTTAGGGACAACAATATCCCTTTGTACAACGGTTGTTCAAAATACACAAAGCTATCTGCTGTGTTCAAATTGTTGAATCTGAAGGCAAAATTTGGAATTTCAGACAAATGTTTCTCTACGCTCTTAGAAATATTTTCGGATATGCTTCCTGCCGGTAATGAGCTTCCCACGTCGACTTACGATGCAAAAAAGTTGTTATGCCCTTTAAATTTGCAGTATGAGCGAATACATGCTTGTCCCAATGATTGCGTCCTTTATAGGGGCAAGTATGAATTTGCTAATAAGTGACCAGTTTGTGACACTTGGCGTTATAAGCAAAAAAAGAAGTCAGTGGTCCTCCTGCTAAGATTCTGTGGTACTTACCGATAGTTCCTAGATTAAGACGTATGTTCTCCAACGCCGATGTCGCTAAAATGTTTAGATGGCACGACGAAGAAAGAATAAAAGATGGAAAGCTCAGACATCCGGCAGATTCACCTCAATGGAGGAACATTGATACTTTGTTTCCTGAATTTGGAGTTGAGGTACGGAATCTTAGGCTTGGTCTTTGCACTGATGGAATAAATCCACACGGTGACATGAGCAACCGTCATAGTACGTGGCCAGTATTGCTTTGTATCTACAACCTTCCTCCATGGCTTTCAATGAAAAGGAAATACATCATGTTTTCGTTGTTAATATCTGGTCCCAAACAACCTGGTAACGACATTGATGTCTACTTGGCTCCGTTGGTTGATGATTTGAAAACTTTATGGCACGAAGGCGTTGAGGTTTACGACGCGTACATCAAATCAAGATTTACGCTACGCGCCATGGTATTTTGTACCATTAATGATTTTCCCGCTTATGGAAATCTGTCTGGCTACAGTGTGAAGGGCAAGAAAGCGTGTCCAATTTGTGGGGAAGATAACATTATTGGCGGGGAAGGCGTTGAGAGCGAGCGCGTGTTGAAAACTCAAGTTTTCCAAAAGGTAGTTAATCAAAGGTATTTGATCGTTTTTGGACGACGTTTGGAGTCTAGAAGCTTGGGATGATTGAAATGGGTATTTCCCAATGATAAAAATGGTTGTTGGGTTATAGTGACCAACTAGGCTGTCTGATATATCGAGTTCTTTAGATTCTGCATAACAATTCTTACACAGCCGTGGGTAAAAGTCGGGATATATTTAGGGAGATAGCATTCGAACATGGCGGTTGGAGTCTCGAGCTCGAAGAAATAGGAAGAGAAATATCGAAACGTTGTGGGGGACTACCTCTGCTGCTTGTAGTGATTGGGGGTTTGCTCGCAAGTTCGAACATGAAAAAAGAATATTGGGAAACCATTGCGAAAAATATAATCTCGTTTGCGAATTCTGCTTACGATGACTATTGCCATAGAATCTTATCGTTGAGCTACCATCACTTACCGATGCATCTTTAACCGCGCTTTCTCTACATGACGCGTTTCAACGAAGATGACGAAATTAAAGTGTCTAAACTGATCGAAAGATGGGTTTCCTAAAGGTTTGTAAAGCCAGTAAGAGGCAAAACCCTGAAGAAAATACTTGGAAGATCTCGTCGGAAGAAACATGCTCTTCATTCGTAGAAGGGATAGAGTCGGGAATATTAAATTCAGTGGCATCCACGATATTCTAAGGAACTTGCATTGGAGACTCCGATAGAGAGCTGAAGGTTGGTCATATCATAACATGACCTCAATCTTTTTTTGTCCATTTCGTTCATCGTAAATCTTTTTTTTTCGTTAATTTGATTTACTTGTGTTGAACCTAATCAATATTCTACAAAGTATGATATTTGTTTTGGTTAAGTGGATTAATGTGTTGTGTTTGATGTGTGGTTTATGTTTTCTTAATGTATGTGGATTAAGTATGTGGAGTAGTGTGTATAAATAGCCTATGTACTAATGATTCTAAACTATCCCATCTTGAATTAAGCATCTTCTCTATATCTATTTAGCCTTCTTATTTCTTACGGTATCAAATACCAACATTGGTATCAGAGCTATGGCGATGAACAGCTCGCTTACGGTTCCTGTATTGGATGGAAAAAATTACAATAGGTGGGCGGCTCAGATGAAGTCCTCTTCGACTACCACGAATTGCTAGAGATCGTGGAGAAAGGCTTTGATGAAGTCAAGGATACCGCCACCGATCCAGAGAAGGTCATTTATCGTGAAAATAAGAAAAAGATAAGAAGGCGTTGTTCCTTATTCAACAGGGAGCAACCGATGAGGTTTTCGAAAAGATCGAAGCAGCAACAACGTCAAAGAAAGCCTGGGAAATTCTTATGACAGCATATCAAGGAGATGACAAGGTAAAGAAAGTCCGACTCCAGACGTTAAGGCGACAATACGAAAGCTCGCGGATGGAGGCTACTGAATCAGTGTCAACCTACATAAGTCGACTGCTACTTTTGACAAATCAAATGAAGATGTACGGTGGGAAGCTAGACGACGAGACCATCGTTGAGAAGATTCTACGTTCACTAACAAACGAATTCGACCACATAGTGGTAGCCATTGAAGAAGCACATGACCTGTCAAAGATGTCTGTGGATGCATTGACCGGTACCCTACAAGCCCATGAACAACGTATAGTTGAGAAGAAAACAAAGAACGTCGCTGAGCAAGCTTTACAAGTCCAACCATCTGGTGATTCCAAAACACAACAATCCAACTCTCGTGGTCGAGGACGAGGTCGAGGCCGAGGCCGAGGTGGCCGATATGGTAACGGCGGTGGTTATAGTAACAATCGTGGTGATAATCAGGAGCAAGCCAACCGCAATCAAATAACAAGAGGCCGTGGCCGTGGACGTGGTAGAGGACGGTATGACAAGTCTAACGTTGAATGTTATAATTGTCATAAATTTGGGCATTATGCAAATGAGTGTAGATACAAAGACAATGACCAGCGGGCTAACTGCACACAACAAGATGAAGAAGGAAACCATGCTCTCTTGATGGTCACTTCAGGCAACAAGGAATTATCAGACTATCACACGTGGTTTCTTGATACCGGGTGTACAAACCATATGTGCGGTAAAAAGGAGTTATTTACAGAGCTTGACGAATCTTTCAAATCAAGTGTCAAATTTGCAGATGATACGAGCATACCTGTTATGGGTATTGGGCAAATCCTCATCAACCTAAAGAATGGCGATCAGAAGTATATATCAGACGTATTCTATGTACCAGGCCTAAAGACGAACTTGCTAAGTATTGGACAACTATCTGAAAAGGGGTATGATATGTCACTACGTGGTGGAAATTTTTCTGTGTGCGACAAAAGAGGTACTCTAATTCTTTCAGCCCCTATGACAAAGAATCGGATGTTTCAAATCAACATTTCTCGTGGTGCTTATAAGTGTCTTAGTGCTATTACAAAAAATGAGTCTTGGTTATGGCACTTACGGTTTGGACATCTAAACTTTCAAAGTTTAAAGATGCTTTCTCAAGAAAAATTGGTGAAGGGTTTGCCATCTATTCAACACCCAGAACAAATTTGTGAAGCATGTACTGTTGGAAAGCATCACCGCACAAAGTTTGCTACGGCAAGGAAACACCGTTCAACGCAACCTCTTGCGATCGTCTACTCGGACGTATGTGGCCCGATGAATGTCTTATCAAACGGGAATAATAGGTACTTCTTGACTTTCATTGATGATTTTTCCCGTAAAACATGGGTATTTTTTTCTACAAGGAAAGTCAGAAGTATTTGATATTTTTCTCAAGTTTAAAGCACATGTTGAACGACAAAGTGGTTATCTGTTGAAGGAGTTACGAACTGATGGTGGAGGTGAGTATACTTCTAACGAGTTTAATGAGTATTGTAAAGTAGAGGGTATCCATCACGAGATTACTTTTCCGTACACTCCTCAACACAATGGAGTTGCTGAGCGAAAGAACCGGACGATCATGGACATGGCCAGAAGCATGATGAAACCAAGAATATGCCAAATTCGTTTGGGCTGAAGCTGTCTCCTGTGTTGTTTACATTCTAAATCGATGTCCGACCAAAGGAGTTCAAGATCGTACGTCAGAAGAAGCATGGAGTGGTTATAAACCAAGCGTTAAACACTTGAGGGTGTTTGGTTCTATTGCTTATGCTCACATACCAGCAGGTACGAGGACAAGCTGGACGACAGGGCTGAGAAGACAATTCTAATTGGTTATAAAGATGGTGGATACAAGCTATTCAATCCTTCTACAAACAAAGTCATTGTTAGCCGGACGTCACTTTTGCTGAAGATGTATCATGGGCATGGAATCAGAATAATTCCTCGGATCAAAATAGGAGCAACATCTTTCCTTTTGAAGAGGAGACGGAGATGCCGCATGACATTACAAAAGCTTCTACAAGTTCTGATGCTCCAGTCAACCGAAAATCTCAACGTAGCCGACAACCACCAGCATATCTTCAGGAATTTGAGGTAACTTCTGATAATCAAGTAAATGACGATGGAGAGCTGGTCCACTTTGCTTTCTTTGCAGACATTAAGCCAATAACTTTGGAGGAAGCATTTAAAGATTCTAAATGGATAGAGGCGATGCACGAAGAACTCGGAGCAATTGAAAAAAGCAATACGTGGGTGCTTACTGATCTGCCACAAGGTTGTAAAGCCATTGACGTGAAGTGGATCTTCAAAACAAAATTGGCGACCAACGGAGCTGTTGAAAGGTATAAAGCAAGGCTCGTCGCAAAAGGTTTCGAGCAACGAGCCGGTTTGACTACCAAGAAGTCTTTGCTCCTATCGCTCGCATGGAAACCATTAGAACGATGATTGCTATAGCTGCTCAGAACCGTTGGAAAATCTATCAGATGGACTTGAAATCTGCATTTCTTAACGGACCATTGGAGGAAGAGGTATATGTTAAACAACCTCCTGGTTTCGCGAAAAAAGGTTCTGAGGAACAAGTTTATCGACTCAAAAAGGCGTTGTACGGTTTGAAGCAAGCTCCAAGAGCATGGAACAAGTGCATTGATTCGTTCTTTCTTCGAGCTGGTTTTAAAAGATGTCCTTCGGAGCACTCACTATATGTTAAGGTGAGCAATGCTCGTGACATTCTAATGGTATGTCTATACGTTGATGATTTATTATTTACGAGTAACTGCTCACGTATGATTGAGAGTTTTAAGCAGTCCATCATGAAGGAGTTCGACATGACCGATCTTGGTCTTATGTCTCGTTTTCTTGGTATTGAGGTAATCCAAAAGGAGGATGGAATTTTCTTATCTCAGAAGAAATATATTGCTGATCTTTTGAAAAGATTTCAGATGGAAGACTGCAATCCAACAAAAACTCCAGTTGAAGTTGGTACGAAGCTTACGAAGAAAGGGGAAGGACCAATGGTTGATCCAACTTACTTTAAGCAAATTACAGGATGTTTAAGATATCTTACAGTTACGAGACCTGATATATCTTATGGTGTTGGTTTGGTTAGCAGATTCATGCAGGAACCATATCAGTCTCATTTGCAAATTGCTAAGCGTATTCTACGTTACCTCAAAGGTACTTCTGATTTTGGTTTATTTTATACTTCTGGTGATAAGTGCTCTCTCATAGGATACTCCGATAGTGATTGGGCTGGTGATCTGGATGATCGAAAAAGTACGTCTGGGTATTGTTTTCTCTTCGGAAAAACTGTTTGCTCATGGTCATCGAAGAAGCAACCTATCGTAGCACTGTCGACATGCGAAGCGGAATATATTGCTGCAGCTTATTGTGATTGTCAAGCTATTTGGTTATCCAATCTGTTGCGCCAACTACGTATTCCAGTTACAGAATCTATCAAGATCTATATCGACAACAAGTCTGCAATTAATCTTGCAAAGAATCCAGTTGAGCACGGACGTAGTAAGCATATCGACATTCGTTTTCATTTCTTAAGGGAGCTAATTGAGAAGAAAAATATAGAAGTAGAGTTTTGTCGAAGTGAAGATCAACTCGCAGATATTCTTACCAAACCTTTGAAGATTGACGCTTTTCTGAAACTACGGACGATGCTGGCATAACTACTTTGCAGAATCATGATTAAGGGGAAGTGTTGAACCTAATCAATATTCTACAAAGTAAGTATGATATTTGTTTTGGTTAAGTGGATTAATGTGTTGTGTGTTTGGTGTGTGGTTTATGTTTTCTTAATGTATGTGGATTAAGTATGTGGAGTGTGTATAAATAGCCTATGTACTAATGATTCTAAACTATCCCATCTTGAATTAAGCATCTTCTCTATATCTATTTAGCCTTCTTATTTCTTACGGTATCAAATACCAACAACTTGCAATGATGCCAGGATAATGTTATACTGACAAGGCTGTGTATTGCATTCCTGAGATAAATCATATTGCCTTCATCGCTCATAGTTATTATTACCACTGTTTTGGGGAAGTGAAAAAGCATTAGGAAAACAGAAGAAAAGATTGCAAATTTCACAAGCTGTAACATAATATAGCTTTAAATTGTTTTGTCAAGATCATTGTCATATTTGAGAGGCGATTAAACTCCGCCTATTGTAATTAATAGCATGCAGACCACAGTGGTAAGCATTCTTAGGCGAACTCTCGGGCTCGAATAAAATATATATTGATATACATATAGCCTTAACAAACTCCTAGTGATCATATGCTAAGATCTGATTAATTCCTTTTTTGGAGTGAAGACGGTTTTATCACTAAACCAGCGCCTCATTCACAATGGCAATCGAACTTTATAAATGGGTAAGTGCGTAAATTTAGTGGAAAACCTCATCACTAGTGTCTAGTTATTTATTTAGTAGTGTTTATTGGCCTTTCTAGTTCTTAGTTTCATTATTTTTTGCCTTCTTTGGGTTCTCATTCGGTAAAAACCAAATCGGATTTTCAGTTCTCGAAACTTTTGGTTCGAATATCTTAAAATTCAATATTCTCCTTTCAACCGACCAAAGCCAAATTTAAGGAAATGAATAATGATTTTAACATTATTTATATGGTTGTTTATAAAAAAATAAATAACAAACTACATATAGACTGAACTGAAGTTTTTTCGATTATTCAAAATGAGAAAGCAAAATACCGAATCGAAATTTCGATGGCAATCGAAGTTTTTTTTTTTTTTTCCTGATATTGCAGGGATTTGGCAGAGGCATCTCAGTGTGCAAATTGTTTTCAACAAATTACCGCAGAGGATTTTTAAGATGCATCGGATTCTTGCGCATTAAACTTAGGGTAAGATCGAGCACCTGTCATCGGCTTTAAATACACACACAAAAAAGTTCATATAGTTAACCAATAACATAATTAAAATATAAAAAGTCCCACAGATATGCTGTTGAGGGATACTTGTGTTGGGGTTGAGCGGTAATATTTAATTTCGGGCCAGCGGTAGTTGTATTTGGACCCCGCGACAATTTATCGGGATATTAATTAAAGCCGAAATGACACCGAGAGAACACCGAGATTTTTACGTGGTTCGGCAAAAACCACCTACATCCACGGAGAGACAATAATTTTACTATATTTGAGAATATTACACCGTACAAAATAACGCTCGTGTTTAAACCAAAAACCGAGACCCCTTACCCACCCGGGTAATGTTTTTGTACCTACTCCCAACTACCCCAGTAAAACTAAACCCGCTCTCACCCTTATCCGCTCGGACAAGATTTTTTTTTCTTTTTCCCTCTCATTCTCTCTCCCTCACTCGCTCTCTCTTTCACTCAATTTGGGGTGTGTTACAAGTGATCTCCACGTCCCTTTAAATAGGCAGTTCAACAAGCAAATGAGACGTCATCCCATGCGTCATTGGTAGAGAAAATAAAAATGATTTCCTCCTTGAACTTTTCAATCATGAGCTGGACCAACAATTCTCCCCCTCCAGCGACATTCAGCATCTTTTTCGGAGAGCACTCCAGCGAACCTGAGAATGAGAGTAACCTGTTCGCAAATACCACGAACATCCATTGGCATTCCTAGTAGCACCTACACATAATCCGAATCAAGAGTTCCAGTCCTACCCACTTGATTCATTCAGCAGCCAATCTTATGTGCAGCTATGTCGAACTGACTCGACTCGTCGATTCCCGAAGAGGGACTTCGATGCAACCCCTTCTCCAGCATGATTTTCCTTCTCACCGTCGTCTGCTTTTATACCACGCTAGCGATTTTCGTGAACCCATCGAAGTCTGAGTATTATATATCATACTCACATCCAGACGATACAAACCTTTGCACTCTTCTCCTCTAGTAGGACCATTTTCGCCAATGTGTGATTTCCCAGACTCCCCTGCTATGAAACCCCATAGCCTGGAATCTGACCGGCTCGAGAATATTAAATTCTACGCAACTTTGGGACAACGCCACACACCCAAAATGCGTACCGCTCCATCAACCATTTTGATCTTCCCTGTTCCAATACACCGAACAACACAACGATATCCATCGGCCCATGGAGATCGAAAAACTGTTCGCGTTTCCTTGAACGTATCAAAATATGCACTTGGAGCAAACCCGAATTTAATATCCTTCTTCCTGAGAACGAGCGCCATCATTAGAGACTGTGAGAACGTCTCTAAGATAAACTGTGTGCTACCTCCGTTGTGGAATTTTCCTAGCCGCTTGTCCTTCTTCCTCCAAGTCGGACAATTTCTCCTGATGTGTTCCGGCTCACCACACATGCAACATCACATGCCCTTCCCGCCACCTGGATTTGGACCTGCTGCTGTCTCCAAATTCCCTGGCGTATCACCTTCCTCTATGATTCACTCTGTAAAATAGTCAACGCCCGACTATCACCATAATTTGACCGCCTTCTCTTTTCTTGCTCCAAAAGAGTTGACTCCACCATCCACCGTGTTGACCTTTTTGGTCCATATATGTTAGAGAGTTTTGATGAACGATGTAATTGTAATGACATTAGGTCTATAAAATAAGCAATTCGATTTGGGAAAAATAAAATGTCTAAATTCATGATAATGTTCAACCATGCATTGCAAATGAGATGAAAATGGTTACAGTGTTGAATATTTGAATTGCGTGTGATTTTGTGATGATTTGATGGAACTATGTGATCGCGTGTTATAGACAGTCCATGAGATAGGATATATCGTTCTGTGCTATATATGGAAATAATGCATGAGATATCCTACTGAGCTATATATGGAAAATATGCTGTTTATATATGGAAAGTGATATATCCGTTGATATTAGTTTATTCCTGGACGAAAATCATATGCACGATCCTTGCTTGCCTTGCACTGAATTAAATGCAAAATATTAAATTGATATCTTTCCTTGTGCTGATTGGATTATTATATTTAGGAAAGATTTGATTTGATTAACTTTGTGGATAAGGTGCTCTTATATGGTATGTGCTATAACGAGTGAGATCTCTGAAATAAGGAAAGTTGTGCCATGATGTGATAAATCGATTTAAGTAAGCTCTGATCTGACTTGTGTGCTAAACATGGTAAATATATTGATTAAATGCTATGAGCTATACATGAAAAACGTGCTGATGCCTTGCTATCTTGTGTGCCATACTTGGAAAGTAAATCTGGATTGACTCGTTACTATGAACTGATAGCAGGGAATCACTTATGGAAAGTTTCGATATGGAAAATATATGCGAAGTGGTTGAATATGCTTGAGAACGAAATTGAGCTTTTATATGGAATATAATCATGCTTTAATGTGCTATATGACCGTTGTGATGATTTATTAAAAGCATGATTTATATGGTATGATTGATTCGAAAGCAACATGGAAACTATGCTTGATTTGGTGATTATTGTTTGATATGACTTTCCATGTGAAGTGCTATTAGAAAAGGATTATATATGAGCTGCACTTTAGATTTTCGAAGAACACACAGAATTTGCGAATTTAAGCCTACGAGATATTTTTGAGCAGAGAGATACTAACGGCTCGTTTGATTCTCGTGTATAGATGGGTAATGGGTGGTTATGAGATGGGTATGATAAAATTGTACAGTGTTTGTTATATGGGTATAATTATACATGGCTTGTAAACTTATACACATTTAAAACACGCAAAGCCTTTATAACTCGTGTACCCATCATGGAGGTGGGTATCTCATTACACATGTTCTAAATTCCAATTTACCCCTCTTTTAAATTCTGTTTGCCCTAATTTCATCTCCATCTCCATCGCGAAGGTCCATTAACCAACTGTTACAAAACTCTTCCTCATTCTTCTCGTCCAAACTGCTTGGCAACCCATCGAGATCGAGCCCGAAGACAACATTGGACATTGACCTGCGACGAAGCCTTGGATTACTCTCCTCGAGGTGGTGAACTGTCTCGTGTAATGAGGCCATGAGCAAAGGATTGATGTTTCTGAGTGCATTAGGATGAGCTTCAGTCCTTGAAGTTCGATTCAGCTTAGATAGAAACCCATGCGTCGGTGAATTTGGTGGAATATCTCGAGAGGTATCTGATTTCGTAAGCGAGAAAACACTGCTTGGGCTGCTATTAGGGCTGAGGTTTGTTAGACTCGATTTTGTACTCGATTTTTGGGCAATATGTTCTACGAAGTCAATAAGCTGCTAAACGATGGAATTCTCATTTTTCTGTAGTTTAATTTATGAATTTAGCGATAGAAATGTTTGGTGGTTTGAGCTGTGTTATTTGAGCTGCTAAAGAAGACAGATGACGATGAAGACGATGAAGACTGTAGCTTTTTAATTTTTTAATAGCTTTAATTTTTAAGGTTAAAATGTAATTCCGAGTATTTAACAAATTATATACACATCTCACGCATACATATCAATCACTATCATATATCATTACCCAAATAATTAAAACATTCATATCAAACATAATAAATACTCTATCAACAAAGTCCTTGTATACTCATACACAAATAATCTATACCCATCAAATTCAAATACACTGATATCAAAGGAGCCCTAAGAGATTCCTGAGCCATTCACTTGTGATAGCTTTCTGCCTTACTGAGCGTTAACCTGCATATCCATCACTGAGCGAGTGATTTATCCGATATTCCATCATCCCTGCCATATATTCTGTCTTCGGACGTGTTGTCTTCGGACGTGAGCAATACCAAGGAGGCAAGGTCGACGTTTACGCACACGTGAAGGGAAGGACAAGTCCGGGGGCCCTTCGGTAGCGAGCTGTGTCTGTCGGGATCAAGGAGATTCCGAGGAACGAAACTCGGCGTGTGGTAACCTAGTAGTGTCTAGTGTTCGACTTGTTTCGGTTGTGTATTGGGCTGACCAATCAGTTTTGTATCCAACTACGGTGCATTATAGTGATTGGTTAAATTCTTGGGAAGAAAATCCCAAGGAGAGGAGTAAACCCCAGTTGGGGATATAACCTCTATAAAAATCCTGTCTCGCATTTACTTTTCAGTTATTTCTTTATCGCTGTGAGACAGACCCGACGCACATCCGACGTTACTAGGATATATCAGGCATACTAGTTACAAACATCAGTAGGTATATCTAAGTCACCACACTAAGGTTTTGAAAAAGAAGCATAAAATTTTATTAGCCTAATTCACCCCCCTCTTAGGCACTTTTATCTTCATTTGGTATCAGAGCGGGTTACTCAAACGATGGGCCTAACAAGCCTGAGTTAAAGATCTAATGGCTTCTTCGAGTTTTGATGTTTTTGCAGAAGGACAATCCCATTCTAGGCCACCACTCTTCGATGGAACAAACTATGCTATATGGAAAAATCGTACGAAGGAATTCCTGCTTGCTATAGACTATGACCTGTGGGATATCATCATGACTGGACCTTACAATCCCAAGAAGGCGGATGGAACTCCAAAGAAAGGTTCCGAGTACGATGCAACTGACAAGCGAGGAATATCCATGAATGCCAAAGCTAAGAACATGATCGCCTGCGCACTTACAAGAGAAGAATACAATCGTGTGAGTTCATGCGAATCTGCCAAGGATATGTGGGAGATGCTTCAAGTCACACATGAGGGAACCACTCGAGTTGTACAAGAAAGAATAGCCCTCTTAACTCACCAATACGAGCTGTTCAAAATGGAGGACAACGAGACCATAAGCCATATGTACGCGAGATTCATGAACATCATCAATCAAATGTTCTCGTTGGGAAAGAAAATACCGGATGGTGAGAAAGTAACTGCCATCTACGAAGCAAAGGACCTGGACGAACTTTCCGTGTCAGAATTGATTGGATCTTTTACCACCTACGAGATGACTCAGATCTCCATCAAAGAGAAGCCAACGGTCCGAAGTCAACCAAACATTGCATTTAACACCGAACAAGAAAATGATTCTGAAGGTGAAGAAGAAACTGAGGAGGACCTAATGGAGCAAATCGCCATGCTGACCAGGAGGTTTGAAAAGTTTCAGATGAGAAGAAAGTTCAAGGGAAACTCCAAGTTCCAGCCACGGACCAAGGGAATATCATCATCCGGGAACAACGTGCAGAAATGTTTCAAATGCAACAAGCCATGCCACTTCGCCTCAAACTGCCCGATAGAAAATGGTGACAAAAAGGTAAAGAAGCAGAAAGCAATGGTCACTAACTGGGAAGAGGCCGAAAGTGAAGAAGAGGAAGATCTCGCCTACATGGCCAATGATGATGATCAGGTATCTTCCTCATCCACTATTAAGAAAATTCTCTTTCTAAATGAATTATATGCTAGGCAAGATGAATCTCGTGATAACGCTTCCTCAGTTTCTGAAGTAGATGAAAAGGAAGAGATGTTTGAAATTATTCAAAATGCAGAAAGAAGGATTAAGTCGCTCAACTCACAAATAAAGAGTCTGATTAGGCAACGAGATGATGTAGCTAGAGAGATGCATCAAACAGATCTAGAAAATGAGCGTCTGAAAGCCGAGTTAGAAACTCTTAAGGAAGAAAAAGTCTTGTGTAATTGCGAAAAGCTTAGGAAACAAGAAATGTATCTAAAGACATGTCCGTCCTTGGAAATTTCTTAGAAGAAAACAAAAATGTTAGACTTTTTGTAGGACAACATAATCTCAACATGATACTCGATCTTCCTAGACATGTTGGAAATACAGGAATAGGATATTCCACAACACCTAAGCATGCTGCACCTTCACTAGATATTAGAAAGCCTAAATTTTTCATGCTCATTATGCTAACCACTGTTTCTTGAAGAAAGCTGATAAAACTAGATATATCTGGAGGTCAAAGCAGATTCCTAGGAATCAAGGTTCTAACACTGGCGCGCCTGCATTTATGAGAACACAGTCTGTGATAGATGATATATCATGTGTTAACAAGAGTCATTTACCACTAACCCTTTAGGACCCAATCGAAGTTGGGCACCTCAGAAAAGAAATGATTCATGCAGGTACAAAGAAGAAAATCCAGCAAAAAGAACAAGTGGTACCTCGACAGTGGGTGTTCCCACCATATGACAGGTGATATCAGTAAGTTTGTGTCGGTGAAAGCCTATGATGGAGGATATGTCTCCTACGCCGACAACACTAAAGCTAAGATCATTGGGGTTGGAACTGTTGGTAACACTTTACATACTACTATAGATGACGTATGGTTAGTTAGAAATCTAGAACATAATCTCATCAGCATTAGTCAATTATGTGATAAGGGCCATACCGTCACTTTTGAAAATGATAAGTGTATTGTTAGAAACAATGATAAGGTACTGTTTAGTGCATCTAGGGATAGGAATATTTATTGCATAACTCTTGATGATATCACTAACCAGAACATCAAGTGCTTAGCAGTTACACAGGATAACACCTGGTTATGGCATAGACGCTTAGGACATGCCAACATGGAATTACTTTCTCACATCACAAGCAATGCACTGGTGCGAGGTGTTCCTGACATAAAATTCGTCAAGGACAAAACATGCAAGGAATGCCAAATGGGCAAGCAGACCAAGACATCGTTCAAGGCAAAGAATGTGATATCCACATCCAGACCTCTGGAACTACTGCATCTCGACCTTTTTGGTCCTGTTCAGACGATGTCGCTGCGAGGTAAAAGATATGCCTTTGTTGTGGTTGATGATTACTCCAGGTATACTTGGGTGTTATTCCTTGCACATAAGAATGAAGCACTAGATAACTTTGCATCGCTAGTTAAGAGACTTGAAAATGAAAAAGAAACAAACTTATGTAGGATACGCAGTGATAACGGACTGGAATTTGATAGTAAGTCATTTGCATCATTCTGTGATCAGTACGGATATAGTCATAACTTCTCTGCCCCTATAACTCCTCAACAGAATGGCATAGTTGAACGTAAGAATAGGGTATTACAGGAAATGGCTAGATCTATGTTACATGAGTATGATATTCCTAAACAGTTCTGGGCGGAAGCTGTTAGTACAGCTTGTTATGTGTCTAACCGTGCTTTCCTTAGGCCGATATTAAAGAAGACTTCTTATGAAATCTGGCATGGTAGAACTCCGAATATAAGTTACTTTCGAGTGTTTGGATGCAAATGTTTTATCTTGAACGATAGAGATAAGAGAGGAAAATTTGACTCTAAGGTTGATGAAGGGATTGGTTACAGTCTTCACTCTAAGGCATATCGGGTTTATAATAAAGGAAATTGACTGTTCAGGAGTCCATACATGTTACTTTTGATGAAATACCTAACGCAGATGCTACTGATGAGGAAGGTATAGATTTGTCCTGTGCAGAATTACATGATACTGAAGATGGTAAGGATGATATTCCAGAAGACGAAAATGTAGAGACACTGGAACCGGAAGCCAATGAGCTACAACCTAGAAAATGGAAACATGCTTCCAGTCATCCAACAGATCAAGTGATAGGAAATATCAGATCTGGAATCAAAACTCGAGCAACTGTACGAAATCAGGATACAGAGGAATCTCATGATGTACTACTTTCAATGATGGAACCAAAAACAGTCCATGAAGCCTTGGATGATATATCCTGGGTCTCTGCCATGGAAGATGAGTTGGCTCAGTTCGAAAAGAGCCAAGTGTGGACACTCGTGGAGAGACCAGATGAAAAGTCCATCATAGGAACCAAATGGGTTTTCCGCAACAAACTCGATGAACATGGTAATGTCATAAGGAACAAAGCGAGGTTAGTTGCAAAGGTTATTCCCAGGAGGAAGGTATTGATTTCGATGAAACCTTTGCTCCAGTAGCTAGATTAGAGTCCATACGTGTCTTACTTGCATATGCATGTTTTAAACGTTTTAAACTTTTTCAAATGGACGTAAAAAGTGCATTTTTAAATGGCTTTATAAATGAGGAGGTCTATGTAGAACAACCACCGGGCTTTGCTAGGAAAGATTTTCCAAATCATGTTTTTAAATTAAATAAAGCATTATATGGTTTAAAGCAGGCTCCTAGGGCATGGTATGAAAGGCTAAGCAAGTTCTTGATTGACATAGGATTTTCGACTGGAACTATTGATAACACACTGTTTATTAAGTATGAAGGAGATCACATGATACTGGTACAAATATATGTTGATGATATCATATTCGGTAGTACTGATATCCTTCTTTGCGAGAAATTCTCTAAGTCTATGCAGAAGGAATTTGAGATGAGCTTAATGGGCGAGCTGAACTACTTCCTTGGGTTGCAAATAAAGCAACTTGACGGTGGAACCTTTGTATCCCAGACTAAGTACAGCAAGGAATTACTGATCAAATTCGGGATGAACGATTCCAAAGCAATTTCCACTCCCATGCATCAGACCACCAAAATAGACAGTGACGAATCAGGTACACCAGTTGATCAAACGGAATATCGAGGTATGATCGGTAGCCTTCTTTACTTAACTGCTAGTCGTCCTGATATCATGTTTGCTGTTGGTATGTGTTCGAGATATCAGTCTGACCCTAGGGAATCTCACTTGACAGCAGTCAAGCGTATACTTAGATATGTCAAGGGTACTGTCAATTATGGTTTGTGGTACTCTCATACGGAAGAATTCCCATTAATGGGATATTCCGATGCCGACTATGCCGGCTGTAGGGAAGATAGGAAAAGTACTAGTGGAATTTGCCAATTACTTGGAAATTCCCTAGTTACCTGGTCTAGTAGAAAGCAAAATGCTATCGCGCTCTCCACAATCGAAGCTGAATATATGGCCTTAGGAAATTGTTGTCAACAAGTTCTTTGGATGAAACAAACCCTTAGTGATTTCGGGTTAAGTTATGACAAAATTCCTATTAGGTGTGATAGCACTAGTGCCATTAGTATTACTAAGAATCCCGTGCATCACTCTCGTACTAAGCATATTGAGGTAAAGCATCATTTCATACGAGACCATGTTCAAAAGGGGAATATCAGTGTGGAATTCGTAGGAACAAATGATCAACTTGCTGATATTTTCACAAACCCTTAATTGAGGCAAGATTCTGCGATATCCGGAATCGATTGGTAATTCTCGAGCTAAATGAGGTTAGTAAATCTGCCTGATTCTATTATTTACTCTAGGTTATTCTATTTTAGCTAGAGATTCATAGTTATCATATCTTAAGATATTCAGCCCCTAGAATATTTCCGTGGATCTTATAGATCTTTCCCTAAGTATGATTCTCGTATTTTAGGAAGAAATTCGTAGATAGACATTCCTTCAGCCATCCAGTTTATTTTAGGAATATCCGATCTCCTGGATCTGTTCTTGAATGTGATCAGGTTATTTTAGGAAGGAATTCGTAGATATCATCTCAGCCGTTCAGTTATTTTAGGGAACCCATTTATTTAAACTATATTCCTTTCAGCCCAGTCAAATCCCTTCCATAATTATGAGATCCTGTCAAATCAGCCCGATATCTCTGACAGTTTTCCACTTTCCAACTTCGAAATTTCAAAATTCAAATTTCAAATTCATCCTTATCCCTTCCAAGAATAAACCGACTCCACTTCTTTAAAAGATCAGAACCGTTCCTCAACCTTCATCATTCAATCATCCTCTTCAAACATCTCCTCAACATTCAAACATTCATCAATGGCCAAAACTTCCAAAGCTGTCAATCCTGAATCATCAAGCCGCAAACGTAAGGAACCCATGTCTGACACTGATGAAACCCCGCTCAAATCACCTTCCAAGTCA
This sequence comes from Craterostigma plantagineum, assembly GCA_027422505.1. Classification (NCBI taxonomy): domain Eukaryota; kingdom Viridiplantae; phylum Streptophyta; class Magnoliopsida; order Lamiales; family Linderniaceae; genus Craterostigma; species Craterostigma plantagineum. Next base: position 26,644 of record JAPQWV010002932.1, on the reverse strand, counting down.
CCAAAACCAGCCTCGCCTTCTGCTCGTAAAACTCGTTCCAAAGCCAAATCTTCCGAAAAGATCTCAAGTCCTTCCAAGATCGCCAAGAAGAAGAAGAAGACCAAGAAATCCAAGACACCCGAACCCGAAAAACCTGCCTCAAGCTCCGAAATTCCTGAAGAAGTTCCTGAGGATACCCAGGAATCGCCCTCGCGATCCCCAACTCCAATCAAAACCCAGAAATCACCTTCACCTCCACCTAAGTCTCCTGAAAAACAGCCCTCACCACTTGATAAGACCTCGCCACCTCAGCCATCAAGTTCAAAATCCTTTGCCATCGCGCCTATCGATCTGACGAAACCTAGTGAGATCCCAGTTGAACTACTCTTTCTGGAAGAAAGTAACCGCACCACCTACAAAAGCTTCCTCAAAAGAGATATCGCTCGTGGTCGCGGAGTTGCCTTCGACAAACTGCCCCCTGGGAACGTCATCACCTGGCTTAAAGATTTTGGATGGGAGCATTTCCTGAGCCTCAACACACCCCACTTCCCTGAAGTAGTCAAACTGTTCTATGCTAATCTCGACTACGAGGAGTTCGAAGGGCATGTTAACATCCGTTCCTATGTTCTCGGCCATAAGATCGAGTGGACTACTCAAAAGATGAATGCTATGCTGGGAGTTGCTGATGAGGGACTTCGGCACTATGATATGAATGACTGGTGCCACGCCGATGAGTTTGATCTCGGTAATGTCTTTCATACACTCTGGAATACCCGCACGAAACCTCGATTCTCTGACGGTGAAGCACTGAACCAACTCCCTATCGACTACTTCTTCCTGCACAAGCTTCTCAACATGACTCTCTGGAGTGCCAAAATTGGTAGCGGCGGGCACTCGACGACGATGAACTTAATGAGCACCTTTGCGGTCTACATGGTATCCCAGAACCTCAAATTCAACCTCGGATATGTCATCATGAAGCACATGATCCAGGCCTACGAAAGCAGAGACAAAGCGCTGCCTTATGGCATGCTACTCACTCACTTATTTGAGTGCGAAGGCATTGTGTTGCCGCCTGATTGGGAAGACAAATCCGTCCACATAGTGGACCAAGTGACCTTGAAGCGCATGGGGATTCACTATACAAAAAGCCAAGGTTGGTTCAAGGCCAAGGAAGTCAGGTCAGTGGATAGCGCCCAAAAGCGAGCTGCTGCGAAGGGAAAGGCAAAGTGAAAAGCGACGATGATGAGGATTACGAAGATGAGCTCAGCGTCGGGAAGACAGGAATCGCCGTGTTGCGCCGTGATATCTTCGATATCAAAGCTGACAATCAGAAGCGATTCCGCAAGATCAAAGAACAGTATACCGAAATGTCGCTGAAACTCTCCAAGCTCACCAAGCTCGTCAAGCAATCGCTTCCAAAACCTGCTGTTTCCGACTCCTCTTCAAGCCAGTAGGCTGCCTCTCTAGTTCCATTCTGCTCTTAGTTGCCACTAGGATATTCCAGTATCGCTCAGATTTTAGGTTTCCCTCCCGCCTTTTTGATAATGAAGGGGAGTAGTAAGGTAAGGTTAGGCGCTTAACGTCTAAGTGTTTTAGTGGTAAGTGATGTATAGGGAGGCTCGTTGAACCCTAATATAATATTTTGCTGCTATCATGATATATCTCCTATGCTTAACATTCTCTTTGCACTGATCCTCGGATATATCATATGCTGATCTCATACTCTAATGCTTAACTGTGCGATTTGACTTGCGTAAAACTTCTTGATAAGTGCTAAGTGCCTGCTGCGATGAACATGATTACTTGAACCATGCTTGGAAAATGCGCACTTAGGCAAGGGGAGCACACTCACGGGTAATTTCGAAATTCCTGTACTTAAGATATAACATAGAAATTAATAAAGAATATCCGCACTTAGATAGGGGGAGCAAAATTAGTTCAAAGATATATCTTAGCATGTCTTAGAAATAACTGCACATAGGCAGGGGGAGCAAATGGGTATCACATGTGATTAGGAAATATCGTATGCTCTGCTTTGTGACTATGGAACACTTAGACATATGCGCTAGGACTTGCATAATCGAATATGCTTACTTGCTTCCGTGCTGCATCAATTACATGTCATCATCAAAAAGGGGAGAATGTTGACCTTTTTGGTCCATATATGTTAGAGAGTTTTGATGAACGATGTAATTGTAATGACATTAGGTCTATAAAATAAGCAATTCGATTTGGGAAAAATAAAATGTCTAAATTCATGATAATGTTCAACCATGCATTGCAAATGAGATGAAAATTGTTAAAGTGTTGAATATTTGAATTGCGTGTGATTTTGTGATGATTTGATGGAACTATGTGATCGCGTGTTATAGACAGTCCATGAGATAGGATATATCGTTCTGTGCTATATATGGAAATAATGCATGAGATATCCTACTGAGCTATATATGGAAAATATGCTGTTTATATATGGAAAGTGATATATCCGTTGATACCAGTTTATTCCTGGACGAAAATCATATGCACGATCCTTGCTTGCCTTGCACTGAATTAAATGCGAAATATTAAATTGATATCTTTCCTTGTGCTAATTGGATTATTATATTTAGGAAAGATTTGATTTGATTAACTTTGTGGATAAGGTGCTCTTATATGGTATGTGCTATAACGAGTGAGATCTCTGAAATAAGGAAAGTTGTGCCATGATGTGATAAATCGATTTAAGTAAGCTCTGATCTGACTTGTGTGCTAAACATGGTAAATATATTGATTAAATGCTATGAGCTATACATGGAAAACGTGTTGATGCCTTGCTATCTTGTGTGCCATACTTGGAAAGTAAATCTGGATTGACTCGTTACTAGGAACTGATAGCAGGGAATCACTTATGGAAAGTTTCGATATGGAAAATATATGCGAAGTGGTTGAATATGCTTGAGAATGAAATTGAGCTTTTATATGGAATATAATCATGCTTTAATGTGCTATATGACCGTTGTGATGATTTATAAAAGCATGATTTATATGGTATGATATTCGAAAGCAACATGGAAACTATGCTTGATTTGGTGATTGTTGTTTGATATGACTTTCCATGTGAAGTGCTATTAGAAAAGGATTATATATGAGCTGCACTTTAGATTTTCGAAGAACACACAGAATTTGCGAATTTAAGCCTACGAGATATTTTTGAACAGAGAGATACTAAGAGATTCCTGAGCCATTCACTTGTGATAGCTTTCTGCCTTACTGAGCGTTAACCTGCATATCCATCACTGAGCGAGTGATTTATCCGATATTCCATCATCCCCTGCCATATATTCTGTCTTCGGACGTGTTGTCTTCGGACGTGAGCAATACCAAGGAGGCAAGGTCGACGTTTACGCACACGTGAAGGGAAGGACAAGTCCGGGGGCCCTTCGGTAGCGAGCTGTGTCTGTCGGGATCAAGGAGATTCCGAGGAACGAAACTCGGCGTGTGGTAACCTAGTAGTGTCTAGTGTTCGACTTGTTTCGGTTGTGTATTGGGCTGACCAATCAGTTTTGTATCCAGCTACGGTGCATTATAGTGATTGGTTAAATTCTTGGGAAGAAAATCCCAAGGAGAGGAGTAAACCCCAGTTGGGGATATAACCTCTATAAAAATCCTGTCTCGCATTTACTTTTCAGTTATTTCTTTATCGATGTGAGACAGACCCGACGCACATCCGACGTTACTAGGATATATCAGGCATACTAGTTACAAACATCAGTAGGTATATCTAAGTCACCACACTAAGGTTTTGAAAAGAAGCATAAAATTTTATTAGCCTAATTCACCCCCCTCTTAGGCACTTTTATATCTTCACACCGTTTGCACCGTCTCGTACTGGATGGTTGTGATCAAATTATCACCAGAATCAGGAAGCGAGGTAAGAAGCAAGAGGGCCTTACTTCTTCCTCTCTGACACATCTTGACCCCAAAATTTCCGTCATTTACTCCGACTTTTTCTCGTCTTCTCTGCCGCAGAGTGAAACCTCCCACACCAGCACATTGTCGCACTTTGCTATCATCTGTCGCTATTATCCTTGCACAGATTCAACAGCCCGGTCCAAACAGTACTGATCAGATAATTCCCAGCAACAGCTAGCGACACAGTACTATTGCCATAACTCGCCAAAACTCCATCGCCGCACAAGCTCCACCCACACCGAGCATACCATCAACGATAACCATCTTGTACCATCATTTTCTCAGCACAAGGCATCACCTCGTTGAACCTCGCTCTGACACTGGCTCCCCGATCGACGTTCCCTTCTGATATCTTTTCTGATGTGGAAGATCAGACACAGCTGCAACCACAGAGCATACTCAGAATATCAATTGGGGTTGGCTCTGATACCACTTGTTGGGGTTGAGCGGTAATATTTAATTCCGGGCCAGCGGTAGTTGTATTTGGACCCCGCGACAATTTATCGGGATATTAATTAAAGCCGAAATGATACCGAGAGAACACCGAGATTTTTACGTGGTTCGGCAAAAACCACCTACATCCACGGAGAGACAATAATTTTACTATATTTGAGAATATTACACCGTACAAAATAACGCTCGTGTTTAAACCCAAAACCCGAGACCCCTTACCCACCCGGGTAATGTTTTTGTACCTACTCCCAACTACCCCAGTAAAACTAAACCCGCTCTCACCCTTATCCGCTCGGACAAGATTTTTTTTTCTTTTTCCCTCTCATTCTCTCTCCCTCACTCGCTCTCTCTTTCACTCAATTTGGGGTGTGTTACAAGTGATCTCCACGTCCCTTTAAATAGGCAGTTCAACAAGCAAATGAGACGTCATCCCATGCGTCATTGGTAGAGAAAATAAAAATGATTTCCTCCTTGAACTTTTCAATCATGAGCTGGACCAACAACTTGGCCCAAGTTCTAGTTATAAAGTGATAAATAATAGGGGAATTTTGATAAAAGCGATCGAAACCTAAAAGAATTAAACAAAAGGGAGTGGAGAGAAAATGATTAGAATACCCTTACTAAAAAATGTTTAAGATATCAAACGGTTACGGTTTAACCAATTTAATAAGTTATTCGAGTAATATATACAACCGAATCAGTACTCGGATACTCGAATAATGTATACGACTCGTATATTTTACAAGACCCGAATAAGTACCTTTCCACAGATATGAATATTTATTCGAGTACGGAACTCGAGAACAAAACTCAGATTGAAAACTCGAATAATGATGTAGTCGAAAAAAAAACATCAATAAATTAGAATGAGAACGGTTAGATTAAAAACACCACATTCGAACCCTATTTCTTTTTCTTTTCTTCTCTGTCTTCGATTTTTTCATAAACTCGAATTAACAAATCAAATCATGCCACAAATCTGCCAACGATTACAATGATGAAGACGAAAGAGCTACGCCGGCTGCGCTTCGACGAGACCGTGTCGACGAGACTATTGCCGGCGATAGAGTCACGGTGAGTTAACGTTAATGGGTTTTCGGTATTTTGTGTTCATTTAGTTTAATCGACCTATTTTCATGTGAAATCGATGACGGGTAAACGTCGAAATCGAAATGGAACGGGGTTTAGGGAAATTTTGGTATAAAAATTTAAATTGCGCTTATTCGGGTTTTTTATTCGAGTAACTGATTCCTTTTTCAAGTTTACAGTATTCGAATAATTTAATCGATTAACAATAATTTTTTTTTTGGTAATATGAATTTTCATTTACCACGAAAGCAGTCTTGATTACACCCACCTTATCTTATCTAATGCTACTGAACATACTCAGAGCAGACACGCAGGTATATATCTGATCTAACCGCACTTCGAGCATGACAAACACTCTTGATTCTCCAGCGCATCTCCCGGGCAATCATCTGGAAAACCTGTTCCACTGTCCTTGAACCCTTTGCATGGCACCTTCTATTTCTTTCAAACCATATGTGATAAAGCATGGCCGAAAAAACTGCAACTTTAATACCATTCTGTGGGTTCCTCTTACTGCCTATCCTCCCCATCCACTCGCACAGCTCAGCAAAAGTGTTGAGGGCCTCAGCTCCCTTGAGCCAATTGTTAATACTCTGCATCACCCCTTGGCTGAAGTTACACTCCAGAAAAAGATGACTGATTGATTCCTCTGTTACCTCACATAGGCTGCATTTTTTATCAGAAACAGGCAATCCCCAATTAGACAATCTGTCCATCGTTAGAAGTCTTTTATGTAGGAGGAGCCACAGCAGAATAGAATGTTTGGGCAGTGTATATCTGTTCCACACTGCCTTGTGGTAGGGAAATTGGTTTGCTTCACCCTTAAGCCATTCATACCCTGTTTTAACAGTGTATTTCCCGTCTGAGGCCTTCTGCCATACCCTTCCTCTGTACCCCGCTCGAAAACTCTCTTTTAGCCTATGTATTTTCTTCCAGTACCAACAGGAGTCAGTGGCCGGTTGATACTCCCAGAAAGAGGTCCCACTTAAGTACACCACATTAATCCATTTGATCAACATTGAGTTTCCATCCAGTGTAATATCCCAGATTTGTTTACCTGTAAGCGCTTTATTCCAGGTTTCACAGTCTCGGATATTTAATCCCCCCTGTTTTTTCGATCTGCAAACTTGGTCCCAACAAATAAGTGGCAGACTTTTGCCTTCAGCATTCTTTCCCCACAGAAAATCCCTGCACAGGCGATCAACTTCCTTAGTTATAGATTTTGGCAGCATGAATATAGAGCCCAATATCCATGAGTGGCAAGTAATACAGAGTTTATCAGACAGATCCTCCCAGCGTATGATAAATTCCTGCTGGCCCAGCAGTGCAATCTAGCAGTAATTTTATCCACCAGAATTTGGCATGAATTTCTGGTCCATTTCGTAGGTGCCACAGGGATCCCCACCTCATAGGATAGGACCCGAGGCTGAAACCTGTGTTTTGCTTAATGACCTCCATTTCTGAGTGTGGTATACCAGCTACATACATACTGGATTTCTGTACATTTGCCTCCAATCCAGTTGTTTCTCTGAAGTGGTCAAGGGCTTCTTTTATCACCTGTACAGCTCCGCTCTTGCCTTTGCAGAAGATCATGAGATCATCTGCAAAGCAAAGATTAACCAATTTAATTGGTTTACACATTGGATGGAATCTAAACCGAGGATCTTTGGAGGATAAGAGCATTTTCCTTGTTAGGTATTCCATGACTATAACAAATATTAGAGGTGACAGTGGGTCTCCTTGTCTCAAACCTCTACCTCCTGTAAAGCAGCCAGCTTGTGTACCATTTAGGGCGATGGTATATGAGGCAGTTGTTACACATTCCCAGATCCAATTAATAAATTTCATCGGAAATTTCAGCAAGCACATCCACTCCTTAAGGAATCCCCACTCAACTATGTCATAAGCTTTTCTAAGGTCCACCTTCATTAGTGCCCGAGATGATGCATTCTTCCTGTTGTATAGCCTCAGTAAGTCTTGACAGAGCAATATGTTGTGAACAATAGATCGGCCTTCAACAAACGCACTTTGATTTGCGTGTATTAATCTGGGTAGTAGAGGTTTCAGTCTGTTGCAAAGCAGCTTTGCTATGCATTTATAGATGGTATTACAACAAGATATGGGTCTGTAATCTTGCGCTGTAGCAGGATTAGGAATCTTTGGAATCAGGCAGATGACTGTGCCATTCATCCTCTTCAGCAGTTCACCTACCTCAAAGAATTCCAGTACTGCATTTGTCACTTGGTCCCCTACTATTGTCCACGCATGTTTGAAGAAGCCGCTGCCATAACCATCCGGACCAGGGGCTGCATCCTCATGAATGGTTTTCATGGCCTGTAGGATTTCCTTCCGCTCAAATGGTTTAACCAGCATCAGTTGGTCCTCCACTGTTAGTGTGTATCCTTCTTCTGCCACTAACTGTTGGGGGCTGGTTCTGTCATTCCGGGCTCTACCCAATATTTCTTTGTAATATTTAATAAAGTGCTTGTGGATGTCCTCACTCTCTGTGATGTTGTTTCCCTCTAGATCAGAAATGGACACAATTCTGTTAGTGTAGGCTCTTTTCTTTATAACAGCATGGAAATAGGCAGTATTGGTATCACCCTTGTCTAACCATCTAACTTTTGCTTTCTGTCTCAAGAAATTGTCATTTGCTTTACTCAGGAAATTGAAATCCACTCTGAGCCTCTCCTCTGTTTCCAATAATTCTTTATTTAGTGGATTCTTGTGTAAGGCTAGCTGACATTCTTCTAGTTGTTTCCTGGTTATATCAGTCTGCACCATAATATCAGCAAATAGCTCTTTGTTTAGTTCTTTTAGGGGTCCTCTCAGCGTATATAGGTTTCTGCTTATAGCCCTCATATCTGACCATCAGCATGCTGCCAGCCACTTCCCACTATTGGCAGGAATGAAGAGCCATGGCCCACATGTTAAAGAACTTGAAACTCTTCTTCTGACCTTTCTTCTGTCCAATATCTCTGAGTATAATAGGTGTGTGATCAGAGATCCCTTCATTTAAGAAGTCTGCAATGTAATCAAAGTACTTGCTGATCCAAGATTGGTTAGCAAAAGCCCAATCCAACTTGCTCCATATCCTATTCTCTAATGCTTGTTTATTGTTCCACGTGTATTGACATCCCTCCGCCTGATTTCCTCCAATTGGCAGTGGCTAAGACGTTGTCTGAATTTGCTGAACTCATTCATCAGGATTGGAGATCCCCCCAGTCTATCCCCAAAATCTCTGATATTGTTAAAATCACCCCAAATTATCCAGGGTCCCCTAATGTCTGCCCCAATCTGCATTATGGAATTCCTCTACCTGGTTAGTAACCCTAATAACATTTAATATGTAATCACGTTGTCATATAAAATCGTAAAACATGTTCCACGAGTCACGTAAGTCGAAATACGTGATACACATCAGAATTATAAATCACATAGCATGAGATCATATAGACACTTAAGTCACTTAAAGAATATAAAAGCATGAAAACATCATATCATCGAAAATACTAATTAATCCAATAAGGTTTCTAATTAAATAATTTCCACCATTAATTTTATTGTAAATCCCGTAATTAAATTTTACGGGTATTACATATGTTTTTATATGTGGTTTAAATATATTTAAACTGATGTAATATCTTGTTCATATGTGCTGGGTTGGGCATCACATCCAATGTATGCAACGCCGTGTCCAATAGACACGTTTTGCACTATTTTGTTAATATTTGCTACAATAACCCTTTTTTTATTAAAAATGAAATAAAAAAAGCTCTACATAATTAAAAAACCCGAAAGAAAAGCTATAAAACCATTTTCTCACTGGTTTTCTTTACACCCTACTTTTCTCAAACCGAACACTTTACGGTGAAGATCCAGCACCTGTCATCTGCATTACACACAGAAAGTTCATTTGAAGAATGGTACTTAATCAATAAAATAATTAAGGGCAAAAACTAAAATGGTCCCCAATATTTATCCTCTGGATCAATTTTATCCCCGATGTTTCGCGACCAATTTAGTCCCCGATGTTATCGAATTTGAACCAAATTGGTTACCACCGTTAAATAGCCGTTAAATTAGATGGAAAAAAATTGACACGTGTCGGCTGTGATTGGTTAGACTTAAAATTCATAATTAAACATTAAAAAAGGGGGCAATTACACAAAAAAGGAAAAATTCAAAAAAAAAAACTAATAAAATAAAAAGTAAAAAATATTTATTTATTAAAAGTAAAAATAAGTGACAATATAAAATAGGATAAAAATGTCACTCAAAGTTGACGAGAATTCCCGATCTCATCTCTGTCCAGTTAACGGGGATGCAATCGTCCCAGTATATTTGTTAAGAAAAATTCGAGAACTGAGACGATTATGTCCTCATTAACTTGGCAGGGACGGTATTCGCAAAATTTTTCGAGGCATTTTTTATCCTTAGTTTTGTTTTCCTTTTCCATTTAGTTTTTAATAAATTAATATATTTTTATTTTTACTTTTTTTTTAAATCTTAAGTTTTTTATAATCATTTTTTATTTTAATCTGCTATCTCTATTTATTTTTTATTTTTTCTTCTATTTTTCTTTGTTTAATTTATTTAATATATTTTCATTCTCTCTTTCTTTTCTATTTGATTTTAATTTATTATTTATTTAAAAAAAAATTATTCTTTATTTATTTTATTTAATTTATTAGTAGTTTTCTCATTTTTTTTTCAATTTTTTACTCTGTTTTTTATTTTTTCTTTTTTCAATTGTTTTCAATTTTTTAATATTAATTTATGATTTTTTGAGTTTGACCAATCGCATGTCGACACGTGTCAACTTCCATCCAAATTAATGGCTATTTAATGGCGGGGACCAACTTGGTTCAAATTTAATAACATTTGGGACTAAACTGGTCCTCGCGAAACACCGGGGACTAAAACGTCCAGATGGTAAACATTGGGGATCGACATTTAGGAAATGTTCGACAACCTTGAAAGTGAGTTAAATGTGATACGTAACGATGCTCACGTGTGTTTATGTCGAAGAAGATGTTCTGTGAGGTTTTACGTCGAGTAAAAGGAAAACATAGGCTCTCACGTGTTAAATTTCGTCTAAATTGGCGATTAAATTAGTCGAGGAACCAAAACCGTCCAAAATCGGTATCATTGGGCTTCGGAACATGGGAGACCAAAAATGCCTATGCCCCAAACATCGGAGACTAAAAATGTCCCCTTAAAATATAAAATTTTTCCATAGATATGCTGTTGAAGGGAAACTTGGTCCAACTTCTCCTTATAAAGTGATAAATGATAGATACGATGACATACAGTGGGTCCGAAGACATAAAAGACTTCAAGTTGTTCTGAACCGAAGACTTCAAAGACTTTTCATGGTTGACTTAAACGACCAAAACGCGCTTTAGAATCCTGAACCAAGTGATTTACATATCTTAGTTTGTAAGTTTTCTTCTTTCTTCTTAATTTTCAGGCCATAATAATTGCTTCCCACTGATATTTGTCCTTCAAAGAGAAAAAAATGGCAGTAGCTGCTTATGCCTCTATCCTCTCTCTCTTGCGTGTTTTAGACAACATTCAGCACCCTTCACGCCTTCCCTTTTTCCCAGACTCCGAACATATTGATGCTCTGCGAGAGAAACTTTGTTCCCTGCAAGAGTTTTTCGAAAATCATTCTTCAACGACGACAGGCGAAGATGTAGAGCGCATGGTAAGAAATATCCCCCGAGTTACATATGATATTGAAATCTTATTCGATAACTATATGGTGCATAGACTTTACGATGAAAATGCCCAAAATCGAGCAATACCACAAAGGAACATTTTAGATTCTCATAACGGAGTGATACGGAAGATCAATCTATTTATACGACGAAATATCTTTCGAGAGAGACAGATGATCGACACTCAACAACGAAATATCTTTCGAGAGAGACAGATGATCGACACTCAACATCTCCAGTCTGAAATACGCGGAGCGATGAAGGAGATCGATTCGTTCAACGAAGCACTGAAGACGCTGAGGACCACTCAACACGATCAAGATCAGCCTGGTAGAGTCGTGGATAAGTTCACCGGTGACAAACCATTAAAGAATAAAATGGTGGGATTTGACGAGCAGCTAAAGCATGTATTGGAGAAGCTCCACCGTAGCCAAAGAGAACTCATGGTTGTGCCCATCGTAGGTATGGGTGGGATTGGCAAGACCACTCTTGCCAGAAGTCTTTTCGATCATTCGTATAACGTGGATAACTTTGAAGTTCGTATCTGGCTAACAATATCTCAAGATTATAGTGTCAAGAGAGTCATTCAGGGACTTTTGGCGGACGGTGTTCTTGGCGATATGAAAGAAAGTGCAGGCGACGAAACTGTGAGGGGGTTAATTTTGCAGCTTCATCAAAAGTTGTTCAATAAAAAATACTTGATTGTTTTGGACGATGTATGGGGCCTGGAACCTTGGGATGATTTGAAGCGGAGCTTTCCCAAAAACGGAAAAGGAAGTCGGGTTATAGTGACCACTAGGCTGGCAGATATAGCAAGTTCTTTGGGCTCTCATAACAATTCTTACACGATGAAGTTTTTAGACGAAGATAAAAGTTGGGATCTGTTTAGGGAGATAACATTTGAACGTGTCGGTTGGTCTCTCGAACTCGAAGAAATAGGAAGAGAAATATCGAAACGTTGTGAGGGACTACCTCTCCTGCTCGTCGTGATTGGTGGGTTGCTCGCAAGTTCTAACATGAAAAAAGAGTATTGGGAAACCGTTGCGAAAGATATAAGCTCGTTTGCGAATTCTGCGGATGACGGGAATTGCTTGAGAATCTTATCGCTAAGCTACCATCACTTACCGATCCATCTTAAGCCGTGCTTTCTCTACATGAGGCATTTTGATGAAGATGCTGAAACTAAAGGGTCTGAACTGATCGAGAGATGGGTTTCCCAAGGATTTGTAAAGGTAATGAAAGGAAAAAGCCTGGAAGAATCTGCGAGGAGATACTTGGAAGATCTCATTGGAAGAAACATGCTCGTAATTCGTAGAAGAGATAGCACCGGTAATATTAAGTTGTGTGGCATCCACGATATTCTAAGGAACTTGTGCATTATAGAATCTGCAAAAGAACTGTTTTTGGACGTTCCCAGAATACATAGAGTGATAATTGAGTCCACTAAGCAAGACCAAAGTCATCCTGGTCGAGTCCACTTCAGTGTAAGTAGGATGCCACTAGAGAATAAAATGGTGGGATTAAAGAATCAACTTGACCATGTCCTGGAGAAGCTCAAGGCTGATCAACGCGGTCTCATGGTTGTGCACATTGTAGGTGTGGGTGGGATGGTTGGAAGACCACTCTTGCCAGAAGTCTTTTTGATCATCCGTATAACTTGAATCACTTCGAAGTGCGTCGTTGGATTACAATATCTCAAGATCACAGTGTCAAAAGAATCTTTAGGGGACTTTTGGGAGGCGTTCTTGATCGAAGATATTTGATTGTTTTGGACGATGTTTGGAGTTTAGAAGCTTGGGATGCTTTGAAGTGGGCCTTACCCAACAATCAAAATGGAAGTAGAGTTATAGTGACCACGAGGCTGCCCAATATAGCCAATTATGTATACCCCAGGAAAAATTCTTACAAGATGAAACTTCTAGACGAGTATGAAAGTTGGGAGCTGTGTAGTGAGATAGCATTCCGACGTGGTGGTTGGAATCTCGAACTACATAAAATAGTAGGAGAAATATCAAAGCATTGCAGGGGGCTACCGCTCCTGCTCGTAGTGATCGGAGGGTTGCTTGCAAGTTCAAACATGGAAATAGGTTATTGGCGAACTGTTTTGGAAAATATAAGCTCTTTTGCAAATGCTGCGGATGATGAGCATTGCTATAATGTCTTGTCGCTCAGCTACCATCATTTACCAATCCATCTTAGGCCGTGCTTTCTCTACATGAGGCATTCTGATGAAGTTGAAGAAATTGAAGTGCCTACTCTGATTAAGAGATGGGTTTCCCAAGGGTTGGTAAAGCGAATGAGGGGGGAAAGTACTTGGAAGAAGCTGCAGGGAATTACTTGAAAGATCTCATTGGAAGAAAATGCTCTTGATACGTAGAAGGGATAGAGACGGGAGTATCAAAACTTGTGGCATCCACGATATTTAAGGAACTTTTGCATTAGAGAATTTAAAAGAGTACAGATTGTGTCAATACGTGATGACTTCAAGGACTTTTGTATCCTTTGTTGCACGCGATGTGCGGACAAGACGATGTTTGAAGCTGAAACCTTCCTTGGTACAAAAATCTATATGTCATGCTACGCTCTCGGTGTGCATGTCTTGCAAGAGAAAGTTTCCAGACTTTGCAAGATCGAGATTCGTAGCTGCACTTGAAAGTGAAATCGAACTTTATCCTCCGATAAGGACAAACTGCCGAGGCGTTTTTAGCGATTATTTGGATAGGTTAATTGTTCGCAAAGCAGTAAACCTACTTTGGAGTTTAGAAATCTTTCGTGCCAGAAAAGTATCAGAGGTGTATTGGCCGCCCATCCTATGGAAGATGGCCCAATTAAGACATGTCAAAGTAAGCTTCCTCTCAATGCTGATCCAGAAGGGAGACACACCAACGGTCTTAAATAACATGCATACGCTCAAAACAGTAGTAAACTTCAAGTGCACGAAGGAGTTCGTTAGAAGAATCCCAAATTTAAGAAAATTAGGTTTGTTCTATGATCGTTCAAGGCCGGGGAAGAACTGTCGGATCTCAAAATCTTGAAGTCATCTCCAAAATCTCATTACAAAATCTTGATCATCATCTCCAAAATCTTAATCATCTACAAAATCTTGAATCGTTGTCCATAGGTAGTGTACTGTCGGTTCCTATGGCTTTCAATTTCGTTGCATTTCCGCGGTCGCTGAAGAAATTGAGTTTGAAAGGTTGTAAGATTGCATGGGACGATCTTGCAATTGTCGGTTCGCTGCCTAATCTTGAAGTGCTCAAATTGTTGGATGACTCTGTTAGAGGAGAGGAATGGAATCCCAATGAAGAAGAGTTTATTAGCTTGAGATGCTTGGAGCTCGCGGGGTTAAACCTCGTGCAGTGGTGTGTCGATCCTCAAATTCACTTGCAAGCTCTTGAATCTCTCGTTCTTGATAGAATGAGAGGTCTTGATGAAATCGCTGGAGAAATTGGAGAACTTCCCTCCCTACGTTCGATTTCTGTGATATTGTGCAGACAGGAAATCGTCGATTCTGCAAGAACTATAGTAGAGGAACGAATCATCTCTGGCGATGAAATGTTTGTCGTTCATGTCGAGGATTTACACTGGCGAACTTATCAGATTGGCGGTGCTAGCTAATGGTTTGGTGAGATTAAATGTTGTTTTCTCTTGATGGCAGTGTATATACTTCTTAGTGTGATTTCCTTGCTAAATGTGTCTCCATTCTCAGAAGTTCACAGGACGAGCTACAGAAGCTCGATCTGTTTCTGTAAGGATTTTATGTATAAAATACTCTGTACCGTTTCTGTGAAGGTGAGACATGTCGTGCTATTTGTTTAATAATCTCAAAGTGAACTATGTTTCTATCTCTTCCCGTCTGCATTCCAAACAGTTGATTGCTGCATAATATAGTGGTTTCTTATCTCTTTCTACACCTTTTAGTATAATTAGAAAAACAGCAAAACGCACAAGCTTTGCTAAGTGAAGTTCACAGCACGAGCTAGTGAACCATATGAAGTTTCTGCAAGGATTGTCCACATAAATGCTTAACCTTTCCGTTATGATCAGTGTAGCGAACTTGCTCGATGTCCGCCTGATGTCAATGTTTAATACGCTCGATGTGTATATCAAGTGCTATGAAACTCCTTCAGTGATGATCAGTGATGGGTAGATTGAAGAGAGAATAGATAGGATTGAAGAAGAACAATAGATGAGATTGAAGAAGAAAATATTGAAGAAGAGGAGATGGGATTGTTGAGAAGGAGGAGGAGATAAGAGATTAGGTTTTAATTCATTGCTTAGTTTCTGATACATCTCAATTAGAGTATATATAATAAGTTAATTGGCCAAATGCTCTAAGCAGCCATGAGTATGTGTTTCAGAACCTCAAAGTGAACAGTGTTTCAGATTCTGGAGTTATTAATTAGAATTAGGTGAACAAATTCGAAAACTCGCTTTTGGTTTGACTGTTTTACAATTTTTTTGATTTGGGGTGTTTGTGAGGAATTTCCATGAACTCGCAGCAAAACAGAGGAGCACCTGAATGGAACAGTGCTCAACTCTTCACTAAGGAGAAAACGTCATGCGACTTGTAAAGGCGCGAAGCTCTTTTTCAGTTCGAAGGCTACTTATGAAGTCGCATACGCCAACGACGTTTCTCCTTGATGATTCAAATCTCGCGCGAAAATACTGTCATGTTGTGTGCGTGAACTGTGGGTGAACCGATCACTTTGAGTCCGTGTAACTTTCGATAGTGAGAGCTAGAGAGAAAGTTGTAACACTAGAGCTGTAGATTGCTGAGTGCTCTGTAAACTCCGATCATCAATCATCAATAAAGCTTGGATCCTTGGACCGTGGACGTAGGCTAAACACCTTAGCCGAACCACGTAAAAACAGTGTGTTGAATTTCTGTTTTGATAATTTTCCTTACAAACTTGTGTGCGATTCAATTGGAGATAAAATCTGGTATTGTTTGAGCTGAATCCTCAACAGTGTCTTTTTCCTGATATTGCATGGATTTGGCAGAGGCATCTATTCTCATACGACGAATGATTCCACTGCATTATTAAAGCATATGATTTTTTCCTTAAGGCATCGGAATATCTGAGCGCAATTGGCACAAAAAATGTTAGCACAAAAAAATATACTTTTATTACCATACATCGTTTCTCATGCTTAAGATTAAACAACAAAACAGGTGTTGTTCTGTTGTTCACTGTGCCTGTGGTCTACGAGAAATACGAAGACAAGGTGGATGCTTTTGGAGAAAAAGCTGAGAGGCTAAGTTGAAGAAACAGTACGCTGTGTTCAATACCAAGGTCTTGGGCAAGATACCGAAAGGTCCACTGAAGGACAAATTCGCTTAGACCAAACACCTCATACTGTGTTTGGGATATCGGTTGAACACTGGGTTCAAATCCTCAACTGCTTAGGTAGAGCTGATACATGTTATCTACTTTTTTTTAGCATGAAAAAAAAATTATAATTTAATTTCCTTCTTCACCCTCAAGTTTCAAAGCCATAATTATCACTTTCGGCCGCCTGATATTTTCCTTCCAAGAAAAAAAATGGCAGTAGCTGCTTATGCCTTTGTGCTCTCTCTCTTGCATGATTTAGGCATTTGTCCCGACAATCAAGAACAAATTGATGCTCTGCGAAGTAAGCTTCGTTCGTTGCAAGGAGATTCCCCGAGTCACATATGATGCTGAAATCTTAATTGATAAATATGTGGTCGATCGACTTTACGAAGAACATACCCTAAATCGAGAAATAAGACAGAGATTATCATCGAGTCAATGCGCCTTAACCTCCAGTCTGAAATACAAGGAGTGGTAGAGAAGATCGATTCGTTCAACGAAGCACTTAAGACAGTGAGAAGGACTCAGGATAGTCAAGATCAGCCTAGTAGAGTCCTCGCTCGTATGATACAAATAAAGAATAAAATTACGGGATTTGACGATAGCCAAAGAGACCTCATGATTGTACCCATCGTAGGTATGGGCGGGATTGGTAAGACAACTCTTGCCAGAAGTCTTTTGATCATCTCTATAAATTGCATCACTTCGACGAGCGTATTGGCTAACGATGTCTCAAACGTAGTACATAAACCTTAATAGGCGTCGCCACTATAGGCGTCGGTTCTTGGAAAGCGATGCCTATATGTAGCGCGGTGGCAATTGTAATAAATACAAGTTTTTTAGACATAGAGCGTCGGTTTTTGTTTAACAACCGACGAGGAAAATTTTTGCTTAACATTAGCGTCGGTTGTTAACTTAAAACCGACACAAAATGGCACAAAACAGCGTCGGTTTTCAGAAACAACCGACGCTCCTTCTTATAAGCGTCGCTTACGTTCAACAACCGACGCTTTCATGTGTTTTAAGGCGCCCGCGGACACATCAGACTTCATTTCTTCAGCACCCCGCGAAACGAAGACATCAATAGGTCGGCGATTCAAGGGCGATTCACCACGATTGAAGGCGCGATTCGGCGGTCACCCCGAAGCTTTAGGTTCGATTTTGCCCCAATCGATTGAAGGGTAATTTCTGATTATATTTTGCCCCAATTCGAATATATTTTTCGAATTCAACGATTTGTCGAATATTCGTGTATTTCGACTTTTATATGTGGTTTTGTTGTAGATAGGTAACATCGATTTATTTGGGTTGATTTGGGCGATTTCTGATTTCGAAATTAGGTTTGGGCGATTTCAAAATTGCTTGAGGCTTCATTAGGGTTCTTCTCGCGCGGGCAGCTGCGATTTGCGGCTTCCTCGATTTATTAACGCGATAGGACGGCGATTGCTCTTCAATTGAAGCCTTAAGGTTTGTCGCGTGGGTTGATATCGGTTTTTGGCATAATTTCGGTGTGAAGTTGTCGAGTTTTGAAATGGGTTTTCGAATTAAGCTGTATTTCATCGATTGTTCTTCCTTAGAATGCTTAATCTGTGGTTTTGGCCGAATATTGGTCGAATTTTGGGTTGATTTTGGGTTTGGCCGAATTTTGGGTTGATTTCGGTTTTGGCCGAATTTAGGATTGAATTTGTCGAGTTTTTGAAATGGGGTTTCGAATTAAGCTATTATTTCGTCGATTGTTCTTCCTTAGAAGGCTTAAGGTGTGGGTTTTGAGCGTTATTTTGCCTAATTTCGATCGAAATATATTGTCGACTTGAGCGATTATTTTGTCAAATCGTCCGTGAAGTTGGACGTTTTCTGATTTTGTGTTGGTTCTTGGTTAAATATGTAACTAAACGATTTATTTGGTTGATTTGGCGAATTTTAATTTGAAATTAGGGTTGGGCGAATTCCAATTGGTTGAGGCTCCCGTTAGGGTTCTTTTGGTGTGGTGCAGCTGCGATTGGGGCTTCCTCGATTTAGTTGGACATTCACGGTAATTATTTTAACTCCTTCATATATTAATTGTGTTACATATGCATATTTAGCTGATGGAAATATATGTGTTTCTGGTTTGTATAAGCTTAGATACATGTTCAAGATTTGCTCATTAGGAGGATATCTTGAATGGTCACGTTATATGTTTGCTAAAGTTTATTGCTATGCTTTAGGTTCTCTAAATGGATCGGAGTTGGATATTGAGTAATAGAACAACACCTGAATTTTTGAATGGCGTGGAGGAATTATGAGATGTGCTGAACATAATAGGAGAAAAAAGAGGCAATCTAAGATATCATGTCCTTGTCGTAATTGTAACAACTTACGGTGGTGGAATAGTACGACTGTTAGGGAACATCTGATAGTTATTGTTTTAAACCTGGGTACACTAGTTGGATATGGCACGGTGAGACCGTCACTGAAGCTAGTTGTGTGGGGGAATCAAGTATTAAATTAGTGCCATCAAGTGCAGGGGGACGATGTTGTAGTTGACAACTCGTCTGACGAAAATGATCATATTGAGGACATGCTTCGCGATGTTCAAGAGGATTTCGAAGAACGTCCTCCAATATTTGATAGTTTAGTTAGGGACAACAATATCCCTTTGTACAACGGTTGTTCAAAATACACAAAGCTATCTGCTGTGTTCAAATTGTTGAATCTGAAGGCAAAATTTGGAATTTCAGACAAATGTTTCTCTACGCTCTTAGAAATATTTTCGGATATGCTTCCTGCCGGTAATGAGCTTCCCACGTCGACTTACGATGCAAAAAAGTTGTTATGCCCTTTAAATTTGCTGTATGAGCGAATACATGCTTGTCCCAATGATTGCGTCCTTTATAGGGGCAAGTATGAATTTGCTAATAAGTGACCAGTTTGTGACACTTGGCGTTATAAGCAAAAAAAATGAAGTCAGTGGTCCTCCTGCTAAGATTCTGTGGTACTTACCGATAGTTCTAGATTAAGACGTATGTTCTCCAACGCGATGTCGCTAAAAATTTTAGATGGCACGACGAAGAAAGAATAAAAGATGGAAAGCTCAGACATCCGGCAGATTCACCTCAATGGAGGAACATTGATACTTTGTTTCCTGAATTTGGAGTTGAGGTACGGAATCTTAGGCTTGGTCTTTGCACTGATGGAATAAATCCACACGGTGACATGAGCAACCGTCATAGTACGTGGCCAGTATTGCTTTGTATCTACAACCTTCCTCCATGGCTTTCAATGAAAAGGAAATACATCATGTTTCGTTGTTAATATCTGGTCCCAAACAACCTGGTAACGACATTGATGTCTACTTGGCTCCGTTGGTGATGATTTGAAAACTTTATGGCACGAAGGCGTTGAGGTTTACGACGCGTACATCAAATCAAGATTTACGCTACGCGCCATGGTATTTTGTACCATTAATGATTTTCCCGCTTATGGAAATCTGTCTGGCTACAGTGTGAAGGGCAAGAAAGCGTGTCCAATTTGTGGGGAAGATAACATATTGGCGGGGAAGGCGTTGAGAGCGAGCGCGTGTTGAAAACTCAAGTTTTCCAAAAGGTAGTTAATCAAAGGTATTTGATCGTTTTTGGACGACGTTTGGAGTCTAGAAGCTGGGATGATTGAAATGGGTATTTCCCAATGATAAAATGGTTGTTGGGTTATAGTGACCAACTAGGCTGTCTGATATATCGAGTTCTTTAGATTCTGCATAACAATCTTACACAGCCGTGGGTAAAAGTCGGGATATATTTAGGGAGATAGCATTCGAAACATGGCGGTTGGAGTCTCGAGCTCGAAGAAAATAGGAAGAGAAATATCGAAACGTTGTGGGGGACTACCTCTGCTGCTTGTAGTGATTGGGGGTTTGCTCGCAAGTTCGAACATGAAAAAAGAATATTGGGAAAACCATTGCGAAAAATATAATCTCGTTTGCGAATTCTGCTTACGATGACTATTGCCATAGAATCTTATCGTTGAGCTACCATCACTTACCGATGCATCTTTAACCGCGCTTTCTCTACATGACGCGTTTCAACGAAGATGACGAAATTAAAGTGTCTAAACTGATCGAAAGATGGGTTTCCTAAAGGTTTGTAAAGCCAGTAGAGAGGCAAAACCCTGAAGAAAATACTTGGAAGATCTCGTCGGAAGAAAACATGCTCTTCATCGTAGAAGGGATAGAGTCGGGAATATTAAATTCAGTGGCATCCACGATATTCTAAGGAACTTGCATTGGAGACTCCGATAGAGAGCTGAAGGTTGGTCATATCATAACATGACCTCAATCTTTTTTTGTCCATTTCGTTCATCGTAAATCTTTTTTTTCGTTAATTTGATTTACTTGTGTTGAACCTAATCAATATTCTACAAAGTATGATATTTGTTTTGGTTAAGTGGATAATGTGTTGTGTTTGATGTGTGGTTTATGTTTTCTTAATGTATGTGGATTAAGTATGTGGAGTAGTGTGTATAAATAGCCTATGTACTAATGATTCTAAACTATCCCATCTTGAATTAAGCATCTTCTCTATATCTATTTAGCCTTCTTATTTCTTACGGTATCAAATACCAACATTGGTATCAGAGCTATGGCGATGAACAGCTCGCTTACGGTTCCTGTATTGGATGGAAAAAATTACAATAGGTGGGCGGCTCAGATGAAGTCCTCTTCGACTACCACGAATTGCTAGAGATCGTGGAGAAAGGCTTTGATGAAGTCAAGGATACCGCCACCGATCCAGAGAAGGTCATTTATCGTGAAAATAAAGAAAAAGGAAGGCGTTGTTCCTTATTCAACAGGGAGCAACCGATGAGGTTTTCGAAAAGATCGAAGCAGCAACAACGTCAAAGAAAGCCTGGGAAATTCTTATGACAGCATATCAAGGAGATGACAAGGTAAAGAAAGTCCGACTCCAGACGTTAAGGCGACAATACGAAAGCTCGCGGATGGAGGCTACTGAATCAGTGTCAACCTACATAAGTCGACTGCTACTTTTGACAAATCAAATGAAGATGTACGGTGGGAAGCTAGACGACGAGACCATCGTTGAGAAGATTCTACGTTCACTAACAAACGAATTCGACCACATAGTGGTAGCCATTGAAGAAGCACATGACCTGTCAAAGATGTCTGTGGATGCATTGACCGGTACCCTACAAGCCCATGAACAACGTATAGTTGAGAAGAAAACAAAGAACGTCGCTGAGCAAGCTTTACAAGTCCAACCATCTGGTGATTCCAAAACACAACAATCCAACTCTCGTGGTCGAGGACGAGGTCGAGGCCGAGGCCGAGGTGGCCGATATGGTAACGGCGGTGGTTATAGTAACAATCGTGGTGATAATCAGGAGCAAGCCAACCGCAATCAAATAACAAGAGGCCGTGGCCGTGGACGTGGTAGAGGACGGTATGACAAGTCTAACGTTGAATGTTATAATGTCATAAATTTGGGCATTATGCAAATGAGTGTAGATACAAAGACAATGACCAGCGGGCTAACTGCACACAACAAGATGAAGAAGGAAACCATGCTCTCTTGATGGTCACTTCAGGCAAAAGGAATTATCAAACTATCACACGTGGTTTCTTGATACCGGGTGTACAAACCATATGTGCGGTAAAAAGGAGTTATTTACAGAGCTTGACGAATCTTTCAAATCAAGTGTCAAATTTGCAGATGATACGAGCATACCTGTTATGGGTATTGGGCAAATCCTCATCAACCTAAAGAATGGCGATCAGAAGTATATATCAGACGTATTCTATGTACCAGGCCTAAAGACAACTTGCTAAGTATTGGACAACTATCTGAAAAGGGTATGATATGTCACTACGTGGTGGAAATTTTTCTGTGTGCGACAAAAGAGGTACTCTAATTCTTTCAGCCCCTATGACAAAGAATCGGATGTTTCAAATCAACATTTCTCGTGGTGCTTATAAGTGTCTTAGTGCTATTACAAAAAATGAGTCTTGGTTATGGCACTTACGGTTTGGACATCTAAACTTTCAAAGTTTAAAGATGCTTTCTCAAGAAAAATTGGTGAAGGGTTTGCCATCTATTCAACACCCAGAACAAATTTGTGAAGCATGTACTGTTGGAAAGCATCACCGCACAAAGTTTGCTACGGCAAGGAAACACCGTTCAACGCAACCTCTTGCGATCGGTCTACTCGGACGTATGTGGCCCGATGAATGTCTTATCAAACGGGAATAATAGGTACTTCTTGACTTTCATTGATGATTTTTCCCGTAAAACATGGGTATTTTTTCTACAAGGAAAGTCAGAAGTATTTGATATTTTTCTCAAGTTTAAAGCACATGTTGAACGACAAAGTGGTTATCTGTTGAAGGAGTTACGAACTGATGGTGGAGGTGAGTATACTTCTAACGAGTTTAATGAGTATTGTAAAGTAGAGGGTATCCATCACGAGATTACTTTTCCGTACACTCCTCAACACAATGGAGTTGCTGAGCGAAAGAACCGGACGATCATGGACATGGCCAGAAGCATGATGAAAACCAAGAATATGCCAAATTCGTTTGGGCTGAAGCTGTCTCCTGTGTTGTTTACATTCTAAATCGATGTCCGACCAAGGAGTTCAAGATCGTACGTCAGAAGAAGCATGGAGTGGTTATAAACCAAGCGTTAAACACTTGAGGGTGTTTGGTTCTATTGCTTATGCTCACATACCAGCAGGTACGAGGACAAAGCTGGACGACAGGGCTGAGAAGACAATTCTAATTGGTTATAAAGATGGTGGATACAAGCTATTCAATCCTTCTACAAACAAAGTCATTGTTAGCCGGGACGTCACTTTTGCTGAAGATGTATCATGGGCATGGAATCAGAATAATTCCTCGGATCAAAATAGGAGCAACATCTTTCCTTTTGAAGAGGAGACGGAGATGCCGCATGACATTACAAAAGCTTCTACAAGTTCTGATGCTCCAGTCAACCGAAAATCTCAACGTAGCCGACAACCACCAGCATATCTTCAGGAATTTGAGGTAACTTCTGATAATCAAGTAAATGACGATGGAGAGCTGGTCCACTTTGCTTTCTTTGCAGACATTAAGCCAATAACTTTGGAGGAAGCATTTAAAGATTCTAAATGGATAGAGGCGATGCACGAAGAACTCGGAGCAATTGAAAAAAGCAATACGTGGGTGCTTACTGATCTGCCACAAGGTTGTAAAGCCATTGACGTGAAGTGGATCTCAAAACAAAATTGGCGACCAACGGAGCTGTTGAAAGGTATAAAGCAAGGCTCGTCGCAAAAGGTTTCGAGCAACGAGCCGGTTTTGACTACCAAGAAGTCTTTGCTCCTATCGCTCGCATGGAAACCATTAGAACGATGATTGCTATAGCTGCTAAGAACCGTTGGAAAATCTATCAGATGGACTTGAAATCTGCATTTCTTAACGGACCATTGGAGGAAGAGGTATATGTTAAACAACCTCCTGGTTTCGCGAAAAAAGGTTCTGAGGAACAAGTTTATCGACTCAAAAAAGCGTTGTACGGTTGAAGCAAGCTCCAAGAGCATGGAACAAGTGCATTGATTCGTTCTTTCTTCGAGCTGGTTTTAAAAGATGTCCTTCGGAGCACTCACTATATGTTAAGGTGAGCAATGCTCGTGACATTCTAATGGTATGTCTATACGTTGATGATTTATTATTTACGAGTAACTGCTCACGTATGATTGAGAGTTTTAAGCAGTCCATCATGAAGGAGTTCGACATGACCGATCTTGGTCTTATGTCTCGTTTTCTTGGTATTGAGGTAATCCAAAAGGAGGATGGAATTTTCTTATCTCAGAAGAAATATATTGCTGATCTTTTGAAAAGATTTCAGATGGAAGACTGCAATCCAACAAAAACTCCAGTTGAAGTTGTATGAAGCTTACGAAGAAAGGGTAAGGACCAATGGTTGATCCAACTTACTTTAAGCAAATTACAGGATGTTTAAGATATCTTACAGTTACGAGACCTGATATATCTTATGGTGTTGGTTGGTTAGCAGATTCATGCAGGAACCATATCAGTCATTTGCAAATTGCTAAGCGTATTCTACGTTACCTCAAAGGTACTTCTGATTTTGGTTTATTTTATACTTCTGGTGATAAGTGCTCTCTCATAGGATACTCCGATAGTGATTGGGCTGGTGATCTGGATGATCGAAAAAGTACGTCTGGGTATTGTTTTCTCTTCGGAAAAAAACTGTTTGCTCATGGTCATCGAAGAAGCAACCTATCGTAGCACTGTCGACATGCGAAGCGGAATATATTGCTGCAGCTTATTGTGATTGTCAAGCTATTTGTTATCCAATTGTTGCGCCAACTACGTATTCCAGTTACAGAATCTATCAAGATCTATATCGACAACAGTCTGCAATTAATCTTGCAAAGAATCCAGTTGAGCACGACGTAGTAAGCATATCGATCGTTTTCATTTCTTAAGGGAGCTAATTGAGAAGAAAAATATAGAAGTAGAGTTTTGTCGAAGTGAAGATCAACTCGCAGATATTCTTACCAAACCTTTGAAGATTGACGCTTTTTCTGAAACTACGGACGATGCTTGGCATAACTACTTTGCAGAATCATGATTAAGGGGAAGGTTGAACCTAATCAATATTCTACAAAGTAAGTATGATATTGTTTTGGTTAAGTGGATTAATGGTTGTGTGTTTGGTGTGTGGTTTATGTTTTCTTAATGTATGTGGATTAAGTATGTGGAGTGTGTATAAATAGCCTATGTACTACTGATTCAAACTATCCCATCTTGAATTAAGCATCTTCTCTATATCTATTAGCCTTATATTCTTACGGTATCAAATACCAACAACTTGCAATGATGCCAGGATAATGTTATACTGACAAGGCTGTGTATTGCATTCCTGAGATAAATCATATTGCCTTCATCGCTCATAGTTATTATTACCACTGTTTGGGGGAAGTGAAAAGCATTAGGAAAACAGAAGAAAAGATTGCAAATTTCACAAGCTGTAACATAATATAGCTTTAAATTGTTTTGTCAAGATCATTGTCATATTTGAGAGGCGATTAACTCCGCCTATTGTAATTAATAGCATGCAGACCACAGTGGTAAGCATTCTTAGGCGAACTCTCGGGCTCGAAAAATATATATTGATATACATATAGCCTTAACAAACTCCTAGTGATCATATGCTAAGATCTGATTATTCCTTTTTGGAGTGAAGACGGTTTTATCACTAAACCAGCGCCTCATTCACAATGGCAATCGAACTTTATAAATGGGTAAGTGCGTAAATTAGTGGAAAACCCATCACTAGTGTCTAGTTATTATTAGTAGTGTTTATTGCCTTTCTAGTTCTTAGTTTCATTATTTTTGCCTTCTTTTGGGTTCTCATCGGTAAAAACCAAATCGGATTTTCAGTTCTCGAAACTTTTGGTTCGAATATCTTAAAATTCAATATTCTCCTTTCAACCGACCAAAGCCAAATTTAGGAAATGAATAATGATTTTAACATTATTTATATGGTTGTTTATAAAAAAATAAATAACAAACTACATATAGACTGAATGAAGTTTTTTCGATTATTCAAAATGAGAAAGCAAAATACGAATCGAAATTTCGATGGCAATCGAATTTTTTTTTTTTTTTTTTTCTGATATTGCAGGGATTTGGCAGAGGCATCTCAGTGTGCAAATTGTTTCAACAAATTACCGCAGAGGATTTTAAGATGCATCGGATTCTTGCGCATTAAACTTAGGGTAAGATCGAGCACCTGTCATCGGCTTTAAATACACACACAAAAAATCATATAGTTAACCAATAACATAATTAAAATATAAAAGTCCCACAGATATGCTGTTGAGGGATACTTGTGTTGGGGTTGAGCGGTAATATTAATTTCGGGCCAGCGGTAGTTGTATTTTGGACCCCGCGACAATTTATCGGGATATTAATTAAAGCCGAAATGACACCGAGAGAACACCGAGATTTTACGTGGTTCGGCAAAAAACACCTACATCCACGGAGAGACAATAATTTTACTATATTTGAGAATATTACACCGTACAAAATAACGCTCGTGTTTAAAC
>JAPQWV010002931.1:0-48166 GCA_027422505.1 Craterostigma plantagineum | reverse complement strand
ATGAAGAGCCTGTAGACCCAAAGAAGGAGCTTGAAGACCGCTGTAAAGCCCCATGTACACGGCTTTGAAGGAGTATCAGGTAATTTTCTTGAGAATGTTTGGTACAGGGTTTCTGTTTCTTAAATCAAATTTCCACGCTTACAAGTATTGCAAGCGAAAATATTTGAGAGCATCCTTGTATTATCTTATCATTGGGAGGATTTGACTTGGAAACCCATGTTGTTCTTCTCCGATATGCATGCTCTGTATGTTAACTTATAAGCCTTGACAGTGTACTCAATGCCTCATCATTAGCTTGCCTGGTAATATCTATAGATCATCATCATCTTACTTTCCCTTTGTGGTAGCTGATGCTAGCATAGTCATAAGCTTAAGAAAAGAATATGTTAATTCATTCTTTGGTCATAGGCATGTTCGAAGAGAATTCAAGGCGATGAATCTGGGCATAAGCACGCACGGGGCAGTACTTTGACTATTATCGATGCGCGACAAATGTGTAAGCTTGCAATCCCTTTTTTTTTCCTTTCCAATTCCCTCGTTACTTTTTTCGGGCTGTCTTCATTTGCTGATTTGCCCGAAATCTTTGCGTAAATTCAGGTCGCAACGAAGCTATTTTCTCATCTCAAGTAAAAGAGGGGCAAGCAGCCCCAAAACCATTTTTTTTTGCATCAATAAGATGTTGGTAATATGATGAATTCATGTTACCTTTTGATTGAAGATGTTTGTTCATCTGTCAAACTTATTTACCTCTTTCGTATGGGCGGGCCCTGAATAGCCCGAACTGTATTACAGGGGCCTTAAAGTGGCCCGTGGCCCGTCTTCATTCATAGCATTAACTCGAAGTACTTGCAAAAATGTATTTGCTATATGATAAGAAAGCACTTTTAGTATATACACTTGATTGTCGTACACGATAGTAATGTATCTTATGCATTAATGGAAAATACGTAGATAGAGTTTACTGAAACTAAAATGATATGTAACGATCTCAGTTCTTCATTCGCACGATGCCATGAAATTATTTAGTTACACGTGAAACAAAAAAAAAATAGTGAAAATGAAAGTATAAGACAAACGGAGGTCGGCGTGGTGTATGATATCATCAGATAATGGTAATAGAATAGACGCACCACATAAAACAAAATAATTTTCTTTTTACCTATTGCAGTAATAACGAATATATGACAAATGCATTGAAAGTCCAGTTACTGCTTAATATAATACGTACTTCATAAATAAATTGTGGTTTGGTAAGCCTGGCCAATTTTCGATATGGGTTGCTAGTGGTAAAAAAAGTTGTTACATTTTAATACCTGTCACATATTTGTGTCTTCGATCGTTTCAGAAAAATAATCACATCGTGAAATATTTCCACTCGCTTTGGTTGCTGACTACAAGTAGGATTAGCGACATATATTCTCCATTTATCAAATAGTTTGTGAACTAAAAATCGCAAATCGTATACTTAATTACCAAAATCATAATTTTGCCTATAAACATATACATTGACAAAGACACCAAGATATCTTCACTAAATTTTAAATCATTAATACCAAATATGCAACTATCGACGCGTGGAAGAACGTCTTTTCCATAACTAAACCCATCGTTAGCCAAAGAGGAAAAGCCTTGAAGTGTGAAAACTGATACGAATACGATACGATCCACCTCTTCAAAGGAACTTCAATAACCTAATTAATACAACGCAAACATCAAAAAATAGAACTTTAATTAGCAGAAAGGGAACTCGTACTAACATGCACACATGCACAACTATTACATCAAATAAATCTTGTAAATTGTGGATGTATATTATATATATATATAAACACTTCCTTCACTTACCACAACATCAAAACAAAGAAATCCACACAAATGCTGCTCTTCATTTTTCTTCGTCATCTCCATTCTATTTGACCCTTCGAAGGGCGACGGCCTTCGGGTCGGGTTTTACTCAAAGACCTGCCCGAACGCCGAATCCATAGTGCACGACGTTCTCTCCGAGGCCAACGAGAAGACGCAACAATGTCCCCGCCTTGCTCCGCCTTCATTTCCACGACTGCTTCGTTACGTAAGAATGTAGAATATATATTCGCGCATTTTTCTTTCTTTTTTTTTCCCTAATGGCACACTACTTTCGATTTAATTTGAATTTAAATGGATATGTAGGGCTGCGACGGGTCGATACTGATAGACCAGGGGGTCGAAAACTGATGAGAAAAACGCACTTGGACACAGAGGAGTCATAAGTTTCGACGTCGTGGAGAAAGCAAAGCTCGTCTAGAAAGCGTTTGCCCGGGAATCGTTTCTTGCGCCGACGTAGTCGCTTTGCTCGCTAGGGACGCCGTTTCCGCCGTAAGCGTATACATATATATATTATTATTATTCATGTAATTATATATGTTGTAAAAAAACGAAGCGAAGGAAATATTATATATATATATTAAAGGCGAACGGGCCATTTTACGGAAGCCGAACGGGCAGAAGGGACGGTAGAGTTTCGAACGTGGCATCGGCCGACAGAATGCCCGACGTTTCCGACGATATTCAGAAGCTCAGGGCTTTGTTTTTCGGAAGGGGCTCTCCGACAAGGATCCGTCGTACTTAGAGCGTGAGCTGAATATCCCTAAATTTGGATAAAATTAAAGCAAAAAGGACCCCATCGAAATTTTTTTGATTAAAATTTTATTTTCTTTGATAACTCCATTGTACGAAATATACAAATATAAAATAATTCTGATATATTTTCATACATTGGACTGATAAGCATACCCAGTATTAAAGAAGGGCTAGAACTGGCAATTGGGCCCATGACCCACACCCCCCTGCCAAAGTGGCGGGCGCGCTTCATTTCTCATACCCGCCACGGAGCGGGCCTAGGCGGGGCTTTGGCAGGGCGGGCTGCGGTCAAGCTCGCCAGTATATAAAATAATTCTTTATTAAATAAATTATATAGTTTTTATATTTTTGAGCTCGGATTTTAATTTAATTAGTTTAATATATAAAATTAATTATTTATTTATTTTTGAGTTCGGATTTTTATAATATATTTTGAGCTCGGATTATATTTATTTAATTTTATTGTTTTCCTTTTTCTAAATTTTTTTGGCCGGCCTGGCCGCTGCCCGACTTATGGCGGGTCGGGCCTTCATTTTTCAGGCCCGTCAATGGCGGGCTTACCCGCACCACCCCGCAAAAGACGGGCTTTGACGGGCTGCCCCGCCCCGCCCCCCACCCCCACGCACGTTTGACAGCTCTAAGAAGGGGCCAATCAGACTGTTGAACTTGCACCCTTTTTTTCTCTCTTTTTTGGTAAGGTGCGCACACGATAGGCACGATCGCGTGCTTCTTCATGCTCCGAGGCTCTACGGCTTCCCGTCGAAAACGGGCTCCGACCCGTCGATAAGCCCGACCTTCCTACCCGAATTGAGATCCGCTTGCCCGGCGAACGGAGACGTGGATGCCCGTCTGGCGATGGATCGCGGGAGCGAGTTTGCGTTCGACGATAACATATTGAAGAACGTAAGGAAAGGCTTCGCCGTCCTACAGTCGGACGCTGGTTTGTACCAAGACAATGCTACTAAGAGCTTGGTCGATTCTTACTTCGGGTCGCCCGCCGGTCGGTCTTTCGGGTCGGACTTTGCGGGGTTCTATGGTGAGGATGGGTCGGATCGGCGCCCTCACGGGGTTCGCAGGGGAGATCAGGCGCGTGTGTTCGTCTTTAACTGAAAATCAAGTGTGTTCGCATTCGTACGGATAAATTATTATGTGTTGAGATGTGTGTGATTTGATGTGTTGTGTGGTGTTTACGGTGATCGATTGTGGTTGTGTGAGTTTCCGTTTCTTGAATGTTGAGAAAACTACGAATTGGCTGTTGACGACGTCGTATTGAGCTCTCTATGAAGAGAAATTTTATCTATACGTTTATGACTCATGATCCTTTTACATGTAGTTTTGATGGTTTAGGAAGAGCTAAGGAAAAGAAAAGCAACGAAAAACAGAACTAACTGAATCCCGTCGTAGTCTCATGTTCATGTTAGAAATGTACGGCGTAAATTCATAGCTAGTTGAGTAAGATACTCTAAGGTTCGTCGAAAAAGAAAGAATGACAATGCAAAACAAATTGAAAGATAATTTCTCTCCAACTTCCTTTCCATCTCAAATATTATTCATCAAACTCTCTCAAGAGTACAAACACTTGCATCAAACATGATTCAAACACACATATATACAATCTACACACCAAAACCCGAAAAACCCAAATCCGCCGTGCGCTGCTAAACGTCGACGACTTGACAGCCAACAATTTCCCCCGACCCGATACCACCCACCCGCTATAACCCGCCATGCGTACGCCCACGGTAATAACAACGACGACGACGACTCAGACCCATAAAACTCATGCACCGATTCGCCCAAATTGCTATTACCAGAAGAATAAGTCGAAGAAACACAAGTACTCCATGACTATCCCTCCTTTCGCCCCTCAAAACCGACATATTTCCTGTCGAACCCTTCGTAACAACGTGCAACTCGTCGTTCATCCCCGCAAGAAGATACGCAGATTCGCCATCGCTGGAAAATCTCCTTCGATCGTTCTCCACTCGTCGATTTCTTGGTCGTAGACCTTAACCCTAGCCCCGTCGAGATACTCGCTAGGCTCCAACGCGTACAATCTCCTCTCACAACAGCGCTCGGCTTAGTCCGGTCTGCTTCGCGGGCCAGCCCTCGCCCATGCCCGCGGGCATCTCGACCACGAATTCGACCCGGGATCGTAACGCTTCCCGCCCACGTCGACGAAGAAGGGCCAGCAGTATAAGCTCTGAGGAACGTAGAGCTTCCCCTTGTAAGTCGCCATGCCAGTCGCCATGGGCTTTAGAATGTCGGCCAAGAAAGCTGTGGGCAAGGCCCGCGGGCCTTGGAGAAGGGCATTTTGGGTATTCGCACCACTGGCCCGAAACAGGATCGAAGACCTCCGCCGACTGAATCGGGCTGAAGCCAAGTTGGCCTCCGCCGTCGCTGCAAGAAACGCCGCCCGCGACGTAGATTTTGTCGTTCAGGACGCCTACCTGCAGTAGGCCCGGCCCGTCGACATGGGCTTTTACTTCGTTCCAAGAATTGAGGGCCGGGGGCTGTAGCGAAAACACCGATTTTAGGGCCGTGGATGGCTGCAGCCCCTATGACGTAAAGAGAACCGTCGAGGGCCGTAATAGCACACCCGTAGAATGGATTGGGCAGAACGGGCTTTTCTTGCGAACCATCCTTTGATGAGATTCGCCATGCGAATGCAGACGAAGCCCACCTTCTGTTTCCTCCTTCCATGTCTGAATTGGGCATAGAGGCAATTTCTGCCAGGTGGAAGAAGAAGGGTCAAAGCGTACCATGCGAGCCTTTCGTCGGCGAGCTTGGTTAGGACGTAAGCCACTGTTCTGTTTTCCCAGCTCTTTTCTTACGTCGAAGAGGTCTTTGCCCGATAAAGTGGCTCTCCATCGCCTTGAGACGAGCTTCGCCTTTTGATGGGTGATTCTTGGCAGCCTTGCGAGGATTTGAATCGATATTTCGTCGGGAAGGTTGGGAACACGACGACTGTTTTCGTCGAGGTAAGTATCTTTTGTCTCTACAGGGCTCGATTTTCTGGGACGGTTCGAATCGATTGAGCTCAGTTGCGTTGTGATCGTTCGAACTCAACGTAGCTCCCATTGCTGACTTTTTACCTATTCGTAAAGATGATGAAGACAAAAGTTTCATAACAGTGATTTACTTCTGGAAAAATTTCGAATCAATCCATAGAAGAAAGTCAAATCATCTTGAGATGCCAACACTGAGAAATTGGCTTACTCCTTTAGCAGTTTCATCCAATCACAGCATCGATAAGTTCGTATTCTTGAAATATAAACAATGATCATTTCCGAGTTTCAATTAGACGCAGGTGAAAGGAAAAAAAAAGGGGTTTGAAATTAGGGGCCAGACGACTTAGAAATCAGCAAATTACAAAGTGAAAGAACGAGAAATCAGCGATTGGCAGTTCTTCTAATTGAGTCATCGAGACAACTAGGGATAGCTTCAACTTCACACTTGAAGGCTTGGAAAAAGAAGCGAAGAAAGTTAGATGAAAAAAATCCAGCCAACAATTACCACAGCGCAGATATGCAATCAAGAATTAACCTAAAGCAAGCACACCACGAAAGAATGAAAGAAAGAAACACTATTTAATAAAACAAATAGAGTGAGCCCATATGATAAATTTCCATGTCTGAAAAACAGAAACCACGAGGCAGAGAGGAGAAATGTGAAGTCGACGAACTAAAGCATATGGTTTGCGTATGGAGAGTGCTGCTTGTGTAAATGCATTCATAGATTTGGAGATATAAATAGAGACAAAAAACTTCCAAACAATTCCACTGCTTTAAGTCCTACTTTTACGTTACTTTATCATCATCCCATTTCGCGTGGAATAAAAATGAAAATTCGACTTATGATGCAATAATTATCGTATAATGATGACGAGATATATTGCAAGAATATTCCATTGCTCAACTGAAGTCAATATGTAAAACAATTTTTAAAGTCACTAAGTCAGTCTCCCCTCAACTTCTTAAGGCCTAAGAAAAAAAAACAAAAGAAATTCGATAGATGGTTTGTCTTAAGGATATGGATTGATGACTCGTCTCTAGGGGGTTGTTCATCGGTCGTTTCGGTTCGGTTTTTTCAAAATTCGGTTCGGTTTGTCGGTTTTCGGTTTTACGTATGCTTAATCCGATATCCGAACCGTTTTAATTTGGTTCGGTTCGGTTTTTTATAATTCGGTTCCGGTTTTTTTCGGTTCGGTTTTTCGGTTAGGAATTTAATATCAACAAAAAAAATATTATGAGCTGAAAATACATAAAACAATTTATGATTATTAAAAAACAAAGATTTATGGAACGTGACATGTAGCAAAATAATTCAAAGGCCGGAAAAAAACATGAAAATGGAACAACATCTAACCAAAATATAAAAACATTCATCTGAAGATACTAGAAATTATTTGGGAGAAAAATAGTATTTGATTCGTGAGGAAAACATTCACCTAAAATGGAAAAAGTGTACCAATAAAATTATATTACTGTGTTGTTTACGTTCTGTGAGAAAAACAAATGATTTATGATATTTTTCTATTTTTAGTGTAGTATGATAATTTTAGTTCGGGTTTTTCGGTTTTTTCGGTTTTACGTATGCCTAATCCGATATCCGAACCGTTTTAATTTGGTTCGGTTCGGTTTTTTACAATTCGGTTCGGTTTTTTTCGGTTCCGGTCTTTTCGGTCGGTTCTTTACGGTTCGGTCGGTTTTTTCGGTTTTTCGGTTAATTTGAACACCCCTACTCGTCTCATTACCTCATAACATAATAGACGTATGCAATTTCTTTATATAAAAGGCGAGTGTAGGAGTAGATAAAAACAGTTTCATACTCTAGAAATAAACTAATGAGCCCTTCTAGAATATAGTGTAAGATAATATAATCATCGTATCAAGTCATCATCAGTCTTCTCATAACACAACACAGTAACCAAAATATGTGTAAGAAAAAGTCCCCAAGTTACGCAGAAAGTAACTTGTCACTAAACCAACTACTAAAGAACACATACATAATAAACCATAATATAGTGAGTAATAACGAGCCAAGAAATCAAAAGAGGTTTCAGAGCCAAGCACAAGACAGAAAAGCCAGCCAAGAATGTGGCGAAAACGAGCAGTTCGACGGGCCCGACGAGCACAGACGAACCCGAGCTGGGCCGGCCCGATGCCGGAGCTAGACCTCCAACGTTGGGCGTGGGCCCCATACCGTCGGGCTTGGAGAAAAGCCCGATGGAGCAATAGCTGCAATAAGGAAAATCGAAGACGTTAACGAAGTTGCAATCAATGTAAAGAAAGTGTCAGGGAATGAGTTTTAATCAGATGAAAGAAGTCAAAGCAAAAAAAGATATCTTTTTTTGGAGAAGTTGGAGGCCATTAGAACAGAGCAGAAACAGATTAGATCACCACTAATGAATATTAATTACAAGAATTAGATTAATTGGGTCTCCTAAGAGACTAAACGTGGCACACTTTACTATTTTGGAGAAGATAAGCAATAAATAATGGGAGATAAAGGAGCACGTGAACACTTGCAGACAAGGAAACAGATTTCTAGTAGAATCGAAAGATAACAGAGACGTAAACATTGAAACAGATCAAAAAAGGGTGTCTGAAGGCAAAACTTCAAGCAAAAAAAGAAACAGTGGATTAACGCTTCAGAGACCAACTCGAAGATCACAAAAGGTGTTGAAGCAAATAAATGGACAAGAATGATGAACAATTATGAAAAGGAAGAGGTAGATCTGCTGCGTATACCTGGGGCAGGAACAGAGGCGATGCTCACTGAAACAAAATAGACAAGAAAAGAGAACAATATGAGTGCTCGTAAGAGAATCTTTAAGCACATGTAAAAAGAGCGCATTTTTATTGATTAAGTGACTTACGGCCGCAGTTGGAGAGGGGAGGCGCCGACTGGTGGCAGGCGGCGGGCAAGCCCACGGCTTTGGTGATGTTAAGAGTGACGCCCAATGGGCGCTGTTCTTAAAAACTTCGCAGATGCAGTCGGCGTTCGTCTTAAGCACGGTTTTCAGGCCGGAGCCAGCACTGTCCTGCGGCTTCGACGCGCCGCCGCCTACGGTGACGTAGGAGAGGCAGTCGGCCATGTTCAGGACCAAGGTCGTGCAGTCCACCGCCGGAGCCGGCGCGTGGTGAGCGGCGGAAGCAGTGGAGATGGTGAGGAGGAGGAGCGTGAGTGTCGCGGCGGCGAACGGTGCGGCGATCATTTCTTTTTATGTGGGTTTCTTTTTCTGTTGAGAGAAGAAAAAAAGATTGCTTTTTTATTAGTGTGGACTGAGTTGAGAAGTATAAATTGGAAAAAACGAAAAAAAAAAATCAATGGAAAAAGAAATGGGACACGTGGCTACTGATGAGGCTTAGTGCGTGTATGTGTGTGTTCTAGGGTTTCTTGGTTTGTTTGGAATGTAACTAATTATATGGGATTTTGCATATAATCCTTAATGGGTTGGAACTAATAATTGCTTCTTTTTAAGGGATTCTTGAACTTCAAAGCCCATCACTGAGATATCTTCATATTAAATAGTATTATCCCATTAGGTTTTTTTTCTACTATTTTCCGACCATGAGTGAAATTCGTCTAACTTCAAAATAACAATTTACTAAGGACGAAGTAGACGAAATAAAAGCTCATTACAATTTACACAAAAAGAACTTATAGACGAAGGCAAGTCTAAGAAAAGGATCAGGTTCCTTTTATTCGAAGGAATTGCGATTTTATCTATGTATTCCCTTTTCGTTCCGTAACTTTTTATAAAGAACCCAAAAAAATAAACATCTCATCCGCATGTTCGTATGTAGGGTTGCAAACGAATCGAATCGAGTCGAATACCGCAATATTCTATTCGTATCTCGGATAACAGTCGAATACGAATACGAATACTCGAATATTTAGTCGAATCATAAAATCGATTTTATTCGAATTCGAATATTTTCTCGAATATTCGAATCGAATATCGAATATTTGTATTCAAAGTCATCTTTGATTTTTTATTTACTAAAATAAAACAATATCATATTTAAAATATATATTGAATTATAATAAATTATATTTAAACATATATGAATTATAATAAATTTTATTTAAACATATTGAATTATAGCATATTCTTTGTAAATATTTTAGTGAGTTATCATATATTATATGTGAATATATATTAATTATACTATATTTTATGTTATTATTCGAATCGAATAATTCGGTTAATTTTCGAATCGAATATTGTGATTTCATATTCGTATTCGTATATTTCTCGAATCAAAAAAATATTCTTATTCGGATTCGTATTCTAAATATTCGAATTCGAATCTTAAAATTTCGAATCGAATCGCGAATCGAACCAAAAAAGTTCGATTCGTTTGCAACCCTATTCGTATGCGTGGTGAAATGCGATTATTAAGTTTTAATTATGACTGTTTTTTGGAGCAAGGCAGATAATAAACAAATTTGGACTGTAATAATAACCCAAATTACGGTCTCCTCTCATTCACAGTAAGCAAGCTGTCATGGACTCGTAACTGATTATATTGGGCCTTAGGCCCACTTAAAGTTAAATCGAGCGATTTTAAGGTTTTAAGTCCTTTAGGGGCTTTTAAAGTTCGGGCCCCAACATAACTTTCATTTAGATTTTATGATCCTGTCAGAAAATTGA
This sequence comes from Craterostigma plantagineum, assembly GCA_027422505.1. Classification (NCBI taxonomy): domain Eukaryota; kingdom Viridiplantae; phylum Streptophyta; class Magnoliopsida; order Lamiales; family Linderniaceae; genus Craterostigma; species Craterostigma plantagineum. The sequence continues at coordinate 37,884 of JAPQWV010002931.1, read as the reverse complement.
TAGTTTTAGAAACTGATTTCTACAAACACTAAGGGTTCTGTTGTACCACTTCTCTGTTCAACAGTAGGGCTGCTAAAATCGACCCGACCCGCCAACCCGCCACGAACCGCACCCGAAAATAGCAGGTTCGGGTTAGCATTTTTGACCTGTTTACGTAAATGGGTTAAACCCGAACCCAACCCAGTTAGTAAGTGGGTAAGGTTAGGGTTCGGATTTTCAACCCGAAATCAACCCATTTAACCCGAGAATAATATATAATTAAATTATTATTAATATAAATAAAATAAGAGGATTAACCCTAATTCTTTATCCACTCTTACGCTCACACATGATGTTTTTAGAAAAAAATTGCATTAGTTATCCTTTTTTTTTTAATTTGGATTATAATTCTGTCAATTTTGTTGTTTTTCCTTTTTTTTTATAATTTTAAACGGGTTGGCGGGTTGGGTTAGGGTTAAAGCAGGTTGGGTTTGGGTTTGATTTTTCGACCTGTTTAAGTAAACAAGTCAGGTCAGGGTGAGAGTTTCACCCGTTTATTAAATGAGTTGCCCGAAGGTGACCCAACCCGACCTGTTTACCACCCCTATTCAACAGTACCACTTCATGGGTCTACAGTACCACTTCACTGTTCACCAGTATCACTTCATGGGTCTACAGTACCACTTCATGGATCTACAGTACCACTTCATGTACACTATATAACACTTGCAAAATTTAAGTCCTTATCACTAAATTTCATAAAAATCGAGTCCTTAAACTTTAAATTTTCTGTTAGGAGCCTAAAACCTAATTTAAAAAATATCTTTTGGAACATGACTCGTAATTTACTTTTTTTTAAGCAAACAGAATAAATGCTTTTACAGAAACAAATATTGTAGTCATAATGAGAATATCTCGTACAAATAATATAGTACGTAATATATCTCCATAGTAAATGTGCTGAGATCCTAATTTTGTTTTGGATTATAGTTCAAATCAAGATGAACCTTGAATCCTCACTCACGTGGTTTTTGCAGTTCGGTACTATAAACCAAACCAGTGGGTAAATGGGATAATATATAACTAATACTTTTTTGCACACCATGTGTGTGCGTAGAAATAATTATGTTGAAATTATTTATATTTTGAAATTATTATTCTAAGTGTTAAGATGAGATATAACTTTTAGATATATAAAAAAGAAACTTAGTTGTAGTGGCATAAGTACAGTAAATAAAAATTAGGAGTGATATGAAAATACTTTATTATTAATTAAATTACAAATGATTGACTAAATTGCAAATAAGTTACAAACCAAATTATGGCAGTTTATATCCGCCCAAACAAATTATATAATAGTATAGATAATAAAATAAAAATAGCTCCACCAATTTCTTTTGCATGTGAATGTGATTTTACTCATTCAAACAAACAATTTATTTTTTTTTAAATCATCGATGCTTGAGCTGGTGAAAGAATCGAGTAGATAAAGTGAGATGGATATATTTTTTTGTTTCTTCTGACATAATAAATATAAGATACTATTTCCAGATTACATAGAAAAAACAACGATAAATCGACGCTGGAATAAGTCGAAACCATCGACGATCGACGAACTCTGTGTTTTGTCCCCAACTCTCACTCTATACATAGCCCAAAAGGATAGAAGCTTTTTCCCATTGCCTTCATTACACAAAAGCTTCTGAAACTAAGTACTTGTTATCAAGAAAAACCATATTATATAGTAATATCATGGCCAAGAAATAATGTCGAAAAGTGCACGCTGGCTTCTCTTGACCATAAGCTTGCCATGGCAAAGCGTTGCTCTCATGGTATTTAGTTACATATACAGTCAATTTTTCCATATTGTGTACTTCTTATTGTATAACCAAGAACCAATTCTGTTTAATTTTCCCTTACTTTTTGAACTAATTTTTATTTTTATTAGAGGGTGTTCGTGTTATCGCTGGAGCCAAAGCTGCTGTCGTTGCAAGCGTTGCAGCTGCCATCCCAACTGTATGTTACGTTTCTATTTATTTACATAAACTCGAAACATTTATGAAAAAATACGAATAATTAATAAATTATAATTGTAGATGTTAAGTGCAAGAATGCTGCCATGGGCAAGAGCCAAACCTTAATCCACTGCACAGGCGCTCATAATCTCTACTGGTAATTAAGCATTCAACCTTCATTTTATCTTTTTCTTTTATTTATTTATTTAAATTGCAACTTATATGTATTTATATATATATATACTACCTCCGTCCCAGTAATATATGGACATTGGGATTGGTTTCGGTTTTTAAAGAATATAATATTTTAATAATATAGAGGAAGAAAAGTGTATGGGTGTGGCACGTCTTTTAAGAATATTTAATGTTATTATATTGATTGTGTGTGTAGTATTTTACTAAATATGGAATGTATAAAAGATAGTGAGACGCCCGATGGTAAAATGTACAAAAGTTACCGGGACGGAGGAAGTTATTATTCTCTTGTGTGCACTGGGTGGAATGGCTTATTTCATTGTGGCTGACAAAACAGTGCTTGCAACTGCTCGTCGGAACTCTTTGAACATGTAATAATAGTATTACCTCCGTCCCAAACGTTTGTGAACATTTGGGGTATGGCACGATTTTTAAGAAATTGAATATTTTAACAATATAGTACCATTAAAGGTGAAAAGGTGTACATTTTGACGTCTTTTAATTAACAGTATTACATTGATTGTTTGCGGTAGTTTTTTGCTATAAAAGTAAATGTCCAAAACGGTTTTGGGACGCCCGATATAGTAAATGTCCAAAATGGTTTGGGACGGAGTGAGTCTTAGTATGATGACGTTAGTTGTAATATATAGTATGTTGTCTTATTTCTAAGCTAGCTATCGATTGCTTGTTTTCTTTGTGTACTGTGATATATGTTAACTACGATGAATTAATATCATGAGGTGCGGTGTGGGTCATTAGCTCCGATTAATCGATTATTGAAAGCACAATATACTTATTACAAAGTATCAATAAAAAAATCAGCGTTTTCACAAAGAGAATGGAAGAAGCTTCATAGTTAATGGGCATATTATATCGTTATTACAAGGCACGATGAATCGGCCCAAAAGTCCAGCGTTACTACGAGGAATGTAGATTGAAAGTGGATTAATATATATTTTCTTACAACAGAAATTTTCTTGAGTTATTATTCTTTTCATTATTATTCAATTTTATTATTTTGTGTGAAAAAATTATATGAGAGAGAGTTGCCAACGGCAAAAGGACGATGTCTAGAAAGACAAATCGTCACGAGAGATATCTGTCCCTATGAAGATGATAATTGATGCCTTTTCTCAACTCTATATTTATTGTAACTAGGTAAATTGTATAACTTTTCAACATAATTCTCTATTAGTTGAAAATGAAATTCAATTTGTTTATTCTTGCTCTCAAAATTTTATTACGTAATTAAGTACGTGCTATTCTGCACGCATGGTTGGTGAGGTGTCCCATTTAAAGATGAATAATAGGGAAGGCCAAATTATTATTTTGGTCACTAAATATACATCGTTTTTGTGTCGCAATTTTTTATAATTGCAAAAGTAGGTCACTAACTATATATATCAAAACAAATTTGGGTCACCCTCTCATTTTTGGGTCCCTAAGTATACATGTTTTCGATTTTGGGTCACTATGTTTTATGAATTCGAAAATGGATTAATATAACGACCAAAAACTTAAAATACGTATACTTAGTGACCCAAAATTGAAAACACGTATACTTAGTGACCCAAAATGAGAGGGTGGCCCGAATTTGTTTTAACATACATAGTTAGTGACCTATTTTTACAATTATCAAACATAGTGACCCAAAAAACGAAAACATGTGAACGTAGTGACCTAAAATTATATTTTGGCCTAATAGGAATGGGAATATCTAACTTTAATTTATATGTGTATATAAGTTCTATTTTAAATTTATATAGTTATTTTATGAGCACAGCCAATCCAAAATGGCTATGCAATCTCTGACAATTCCATTGTGCGGTTGCGTGATCTCTCCCTCTCATCTCAACTCAACCATGCATTATACCAACATATTCTTAGTTATTTTCTTGTGAATTTATGTAATAATAATTCTAAAGATGGTTGAGTTTAAATAATTACATAGAGTACATCGATGCGATGTGCACAACAAATAGAAAGCTACGAAAACCGACCCAGAACAACCAGATATAAAAGCTGTAAATTAACCATAACAAAAGAAGACATAAGTAACAGGGTAAAAATAAATAAATAGATATACGACAATGCTGCATATAATATACACACATACAAATATAAATAGGTGTTGGGGACCCAAATATACAGAGAATAACACTGTCCTCCCTAATCATATTCCTTTCCCTTAGTACCATTGCAAAGATCAAGATCCAACGTGTTGACAATTGATGTAATAATAATCATCGATCAATTTTTTTCTTAGGTTTTCTTTTCTTGAAATATTCAAATATATATCTTTTTTCACCCTTTGTTTTCTCCTTTCTGTTAATCTAATCCACATACACACACAGATACACGTATGTATGTGTGTGTAGCATAAGCATACATATATATATATATATATATATATTATATGTATAGTGCCCCACATTTGCACTCACTTTTTTGTATGTATTACACCAAAGAGAACGTGAATGGGAACCCTACTAACACTACCTTTCTTCCCACGCTCTGCTAAAGCTGCATGTTTTTTTAAAACAGATATTGTTTGCTGAATTATATAGCTAGCTAGCAAAGAGATATCAGTGGTCCTTCAAGTCTCCTTCTGTGATAATGTTTATTAATTAATTTCATTTTATATCTATTTAATAATTCAATACATAGGCAGTAATGTATGGTAGTAGCAGCAGCAGTACTTACTAAATTTGTGTTATAAATATCACTGCCTCACACCCCTTTGTTTCCCATGGTCTTTACTATACACACACACACGCACACGCAGTAATTTTATTTTTCTCCTCTCAGATTTTCTTGGAAGAGCATAGCTGTTGATGAGGGTTTTTTTTTTAATTTTCTTCTCTTTATTTTTTATTTCCTGTATTTTTGGCGGGATTAATTGAGAGAAATCCTGTTTGTTATGCTTTTCCACAGCTTTCTTGAACTTCTCGTGAGCCTTCTTTTCTTATTTTCTTGTTTGAGAAAGATATGATCTATATGCGTTAAAGAAGTTCAAGAAAGCTGTGGGAAGATATGGCAAATTTCAGGGTCGAACTATTTTGTAATAAGGTTTTCTTTTTTAACTGTGTGGACTTTGTAATTTCCTTGCAACTCAGGAAGATTGTCTTTGCAGTTGAAGAAGCATATTCAAGAATTATATATATATACTCTCTGACATGGTGTGTCTCAGTTCATTGCATCCGCCTTGTTATTACACTAATAGCGTAATTAGAGTTATGATTGATTATATATATCTCATATTGATAATTCCACCTATTTCTGCTTTGTCTCTGTAGTCTTGATCGATTGCGTTCGTCAGCAGAAATAAGAAGTCGGCGACGAACATATCTCAGAGTAACTCTATACCTTGTGTTAATTGATATATATATATATATATATATATATATATATATATAAAACCTTAATTGTGGTGAACAAATAAAATGCCTGTATCATCTATGTCCATCACTTCAATTCATCGAAATCAACTCTACCTTGTATTAATTTATATATATAAACCTTAACTATGGTGAACAAATGCCTGTAATCTATAGTCTATGTCCACCACTTCAAATTCATCGAAAGCAAATCTACCTTTGTTTAAATTTATATACATTATAAACCTATTAACTATCGTGAGTTGGCTGCATTATCTTATCCTCTATGTTCATTACTTCAAATTCATCGAAATCAAGAAGAATTGAACATGTGCTGGCTCTAATTCTTTTACTAATGTTTTTATTTCATTGGAGGTTATTATGCTATAATGGGGCAGTAATCTCAACGATTTTCTACGAAAACCCGACTCAGATTTAGACATGTTCCTCAACATATATTCTTTAATATATGTATGTGTAAACAAAATATCAACTTATTACATGTTCGATTCATTGTATTAGCCATTCAAGCGCATGAAAACCTCGATTTAATTACTTTGTATATATGTTGTAAATGACTACTAAGTTCATATTCTTGATGATTAACCATACATAAATGCATACACAAGATGTATGTATGAATTATTAGTGAGGGAGAAGTGAATTAAAGCAGATAGTTGGTGAAGAATGTCATATCAGTAGAGCTTTTTTTGGGTTGTTTTCACAAATATAGCTAAAATCGTTTGCTTAGACGTCACTAACGATGCAGCTGTAAAACAAGTCGTACCTCATCACTCTTATATCATATATATTAAATATATATATATATATATATATATATTATCATATGTCCGTTTTCCACGGACCTTTTAGTACTAGCAAAAGCTTTGAAAGGCCCTGAAAAATGATAAAAGATACATAGTAAAAAAGGAAACCTCATTCATATATAGCTTAGCTACTATACTATATATCATGTATATATCTATCTCTCACTTTCTCAACCTGAGTGATCTTGATGTTACAATGACTTACAGTTGTTTCTCGGACAGTGACACACACATGTATTCTTATATAAGATTACATACATACGAGTTTGTACAAATTTACGATTGAAAAAGCATATTAATGCATCATTGTATAATATTAATCGACAACTATCTCAATGCCGTAATTCTTGACCATTATTTATGAAAACCAATATTCAATCATCAAAACACGAATATTAATATAAAATATAAATAATCGTAATAACTTAGGTTGTGATGAACATACTAGGGTTATATTCCATTCTTTCAGGGTTAATCACGTATTGCATGCAAAATTTAGATAAATCCAGTTTAGGGTTTGTTAATGAGACAAACTCGAAAATACCCGTCGAGTGTCGACTCATGTTTCAGCCCTAAATCGCGTAAAAATTATTGCATTATACATTTGGGAGACATTATCGTGCATATGGTCATGGTGCCACTTATGGATATTATTCTTAAGTAAAGAAACGATACTACCAAATATTAAATAGTTACCAAAATGTAACATCATATATCTAAGTAATTCCATTTATCACTTAAGTTGAGGAGTACAAGTCTATCATGATGGCCAACTTCTTGCAGTTTAGATTAGTTCCTACGTACACACGAGTTTCAGGCATAATCTTACAACAAATCACCCCACACCTTACACATAACACAGCCCACACATACATAGAAAAGCTACTACGTACAGCACAACGATTCTATTGTGTAACGTGTATATATTATAACACTCACCATTTCTGGATAAAAAGCTTTAATTTGATTAAAACACGTCTGGGTTAAAGCGCTCGGGGATGGAGGTGCTTTGATGTGCTTGACACAACTGTAGTTTTAGAGCGTAGTTATTCACCTGCAATAACCAATAGCAGTCTAGTATAATATATATCGATGACAAACAAGAAATAACAAACTAATGTTATGACCATTCTAATTCTTGGATGGAAGTTGAACTGAACGCAAATGATATAAGTCTAGACTCTAGATTGGTCTATGACCAATGAGATGTTCATGAAATTCCCCGTATGAAAATTGAAGTTGTTTGAAAAGCATTAAATTAACCTCGAGGTTTCGCAACTGTTCATGATATTGAGCCAGCATCTGTTTCAAATACAGCACTTGGTTACTCTCGTCGTGCTCCTTTTGACGTTCGTGTTGGATGGATACGGCGCGCTTGAGAATGAAATTGTCACTGCATAGTGCATCAATTTGACCCTTCAGCATCAAATTTTCCTGTTTGAACAATGAAGAAGTAAATTTATCGTATTGCCTATAGGCATAGATGTATATATTCATACATCTTTCTTGCAAGGGTCCATATATTTTGGACTTCAAAAAAATCATACGAGACTCTAGAGACAAAAGTATAGGAATCTACCTTATTAAAACTTTGAGCAGCCTCGGCACTAGCCCGAGAGCTGATGGATTTCTCCAGGCGTTCTAATAAACTCGCTGCTCTGCGTTTCGCATCGTCCATGCTAGTGGCACTCATCATCTCCTTCACAAATAAGTCCACCCATTGAGCACCTTCTGCAGGAAGATTGTTCTGAAATTCAGGATCCTCCAAGGGGCCAGCAACTGCATTCCGACAATCTTACAGTTGTTGATGTGGATTAGCAATAGATTTTAAGAAAATAGCAAATCAAGTGTACTTGCTCTGTCCACAAAAAAATATGCACCTTTTCCATCGTTGTGAATTCTTCAGCAGTAGAAGATGTGTTGCCATTATAATAACCAAGGCAGAGGTCGTGAAGCCTCTTAATAGCAGACTCCAAATCATTGCTTGACTCATCCAACGTTTTCTCCAGCAGCTGAAACATTAACAGCAGATCTTGTTGGGGTACAAATACACAAATGTTTAACTTAATAGTCATAACTGTTAGTATCTTATGCATTTAAACTCGCAACAGAGAACTAATCTCAAAGACGATACAAAATAATTAAAAAAAAATACTTCCATCACCTGAACCTCCATGCCAGGAAACAACGCCTTGAACCGATCAATCCGATCCGACTGAACCTGCGACGTGTAAGCGAACCGTCCCGGAGACGAACAACGGAACTTCTTGTACGCCTGCGACGACGGCGACTGGGGCGATGAAGTAGGCGACGGCGGCGACAACTCAGCATCCTCGAAAAAGGATCTCTTGCCGCACACCGCAGCAGACATGATCGCGATGCTTCAACTAATAATAGGATAAAATCCGAACTATACCGTTCGATTCTTGCAAATTAGTCTCCAAATTGAAAAGGTGAAGATGAATCGGTGTAATTAGGGTTATAGCTATTCTTATTATATTTGGGAGATTCCAATCTTTTGCTTCAGGCTATAGAAGTAGTCGAAAACAAAAACAGACCGTAGGAATAGGATAGATAGACGCATCATTTTCACTCGTTATAGTCCCTAATGTTTAGCTTATTACGAAACACACCCCCATTTATTGATAATTTTGACAATCCAACCCATATCAATAGCGAATTAAGGGAAACTTCACTTAACTCCCTACTAGGCAAACTTTGATCACATAACCCCCTTTCAGAGAAATATACCACTTAACTCTCCGATTTGATGTTTATACCACTCCACTATACCTTTCTGTTTGGATTGTGTACCACAACACGTTGCTATAATGTACCTAAATGTGTTGTTACGGCGTACCTTAAAGTGATGTTTGGTGTACTATTTTCTCATGCATGATGTACCACAATACGTTGATATAGTGTACCAAAATGTATTGTATGGTATACCAAACAGTAAATCGGAGAGTTAAGTGATATATTTCTCTGACAGGGAAGTTATGCGATAAGAAGTTTGCAAATAGGAATTTTAGTGAAAGTTCCCCAACTTATAACATAACCCATATCGAAATATAAATATCCAACACATTCCAAATAATAAAAATAATAGTGAAAGTAAAAATAATCACTCCAAAATACACAAGAAATCCAAGAAAACCCACAATCAAGAATAGTTTAGCGAGTAATACAAACAGACCCACAAAAAAAAACTAGACAACCTTAACACTCTCAATCTCCTCCGAGGCAAACTCGCCGCTATCCTCGGCAACACCACCGCCGTCCTCAAACATCTCATCCCTCTCCAAAGCCTCGAACTTGGCCTCGTCTCCCTTCAGCATCCCCACGACGTCGATCATTATGGGCCTCTTCTCGGGCCGACTGTGCGCGCAAACCAACCCCACGAAGATTACCCTCTTAAGCTCTTCTTCGACGTACTCCCCGTTGAGCCTCGGGTCGGCGATCTCCTCGAACCGCCGCCCGCGGGCCAAAGGTAGGGCCCACTCCGTGACGGCCCGTTTGAGGGTCGAGTCGACCCTCTCCAGCGGCTTCTTGCCGCTGGCGAGCTCGAGCAGCAGGATCCCGAAGCTGTACACGTCGCAACCCTCGGAGGCTTTCCCGAGCATGGCGTACTCGGGAGCGAGGTACCCGAGGGTTCCCTTGACCCGAGTCGTCACGTGGGTCGCCCCGTCGGGTATGAACTTCGCGAACCCGAAGTCGGCGACGAGGGCCTTGAAGTCGGCATCGAGGAGGACGTTGCTCGCCTTTATGTCTCGGTGGATTATGTGGGGGTTGCGTAGTGGTGGAGATACCTGTTGGAAAGGAAGTAAAAAAAAACGAGGGTTTTTCAGTCGGAAGGGATCGTCGGGGTTTTTCGCCGAATAATTGTTCGTGAGGGAACATAAAGAAACCATTTTTTAGGGTTAATTGTGGGAAAAAAAAAGGGTGGGGTTGTATGTTAGGGGGATGGCGTTGTTGTAAGGATGCTTAAATTAAAAAGGTTTCAGTTTCAGGACAGTAAGTTTCAGAATTGAAGCAATTTGAGGACTACTGAATTTAAGGTCGCGACAACTTTAGGACGGTAAGTCTCAAAGATCAGGACAATTTTTGAAACATACGGGCATCGAATTGCTTCAATTTTGAAACTTATTGACCTCAAATTACTACGATTCCTGAAACTTATGCTGATAAAATTGACACTCCTAATTTAGGTGTCCTTAAAATTCCGTTCCCCCTAACATAAAAGACTAAACGAATAGCCCTTCCATGAAGACGAACTAAAAAGCCTAGCAAATTACAAGCTTCGACTTTCAAGAAATAGGTAGTTCTATCGCAAACCCTACGGTTCATGCCATAAACGGAGGTCGTCCCATCATTTCTGATCGCCCAGAAAAAACGGATTCGGCGACAGAATTGCAAACTCTAGAAAGTCGATGCACGCAATCGCAAGGATTCGTTAGTCGTGCAAAAATTACAAACCAGCTACAATTGATTCTTTATTTTCTGCAACTAACCCTATAATTTTATTTTCTCAAGAAGAAAGGATGAGAACAGAATACGTACGCTATGCCCTCGGCGGCGCCTACGGCGATGCTCATCCTCCTCGGCCAGTCCAGGTGGCACTCGGCCGAGTGCTGACCATGGAGATGGAAAGTAAGCTAAGGTTTGTCATGTAATCGTAGACGATAAGACGTTCTTGCCCTTCTGCACAGTAGCCTCGAAGCGTGAGAAGGTTGCTGTGACGAACACGAGCGAGGATTTCGACTTCTACCGAGAATTCGAGCTCTGCTTTGTTGCTCCACGACTTCAATCTCTTCACGGCTATCTGAAGAAATTATGTATCAATAATATGTATAGTTTAGAAGATGTTAGAAAGTACTAGGGCAAGACGACGCAAGAAAATGTTCGTACATTTTGCCATCTCCCAAATATCTTCCATGATAAAATCTTACTATCTGAAGAAATTGGATAATTTCAAGACTTAGAAAGGATATATGTTTTTTTTTTTTTATTTCGTTCTCTTAGAGACCTTCCCAGCAGTCAAAAAACTGAAAAGAACGACAAAGGATATACGTCCTAAATCTGTCACAGCCAAGTTTTTGGGTTTTATCATATCGAAGCATACAAAAACAAGAATCAAGTTGGGATATATAACGACGAATATAGAGCGAATGGCAAGAAGCAGAGAAGATCTATCAGCTTATTTACCTGAGAACCATCCCAAAGCTGACCCCAATAAACACTGCCAAAGCCACCCTCGCCGAGCTTGTTATCATAGTTGAAGTTATTTGTAGCCAATTGCAACTCTTTCAAAGAGAAAATCCTCCAAGTTGACTCCTTTTTTCCTTTGTTTTTCCTGTTCAATCAAAGAATACAATCAATGAAGTCTAGACACCTTTTTTTCCAATATCAAAGTGACTCAACATTATACTGCCAAGAAAATGAAGGAAAGATCACAGAAAAAGACAATTTAGGTCAACAAATGCTACTCAACTCGCCCAAACCATAACGAACAAAGAGAGTGAAGAGAATAAAGTAGAAACAACCAAAATACATACCGATCTGCACCCTTAAAGCAGCAAAACACTGAGCTGAAATCCTTCATCTTTGACCGAACCCAGCAAGAAAAAAAAATCCAATCTTTACAAATTTCACCAAGAATTTATTTATCCTCAGAAGTTTAAACCATCACGTCCTGTTCATCTTCACTGCAAAAAACAAGCAAACCCCATCTCCCAAAACGCCTATTTTTCCGAGCTGCTACGCTGAGGAGAGAATTCAAAAATGAAAAAAGAGGAAGCTTTTTTTTCTCGATTTCCAGAAAAAGACACTAGTGATGGGGTTCGGTAATTCTTTAAAAATGAGTTCTTTTTGTTACATATGAACAAACCTTGATTGATAGAAGTATCAAGGCGCAATAGAAAAGAACAAAATCCTTGGCTTACGAAAAAATTTGAAACGTAAAGGTCATTGTAGAGATTCGTCAATTTTTGCAGAGGTTGCATCGCATTGTAGTGCGCTGGGTCACTGTCCCAAAAGTCTTTGCTATTATTATTTGAATATTTAATTGTTTGTAGGCCCATTTATCTAGTTATTGGGGACTCTATAGAAAAATACTCATTTATATAAAAAATTCGCAAGTATGTCCTCGTCAGATTTTTTTTTTATACGTAGGTATTTATTAGAATAATTTTTTACAATTGGTACTCGTTCCGCCGCAAATACGTCATATAACAATTTAGGTACCAGGGGCGGACCCGTAGGGGCTCGGGGGTCCATTGACCCCCCGGCCGTTGTTAGATTAAGTATCATATATGCGTTTTTTAGAGAATTGGTTGTAGTTCAATGGTTGTTAGAGTTGCAGTAAAATCGTTATCTTTAAGTAACCTGATTTCAAATCTTTTGAAGTTTTTTTGTTACTCTTTTTTTAGATATAATAATATGGGCTAGTGGCCTGGGCTATTCTTGACCCCAGTCATACTGGGCTCGGTCCGCCCCTATTAGGTACCATTGAGAAACATATTGTGGTATATATTACATTGAGAAAATGGTACATCATTAGGGGTGAGCAAAACCAGATATCCGGTTTTTCGGATATCCGGATTTTCGGATATCGAAATGATATCCGTATCCGCTTCGGTTTTTAATCGGATATTCGAAAATCGGATATCCGGTTCGGATATTTATACTGGATATCCGCGTCCAGTTTTTAAATTATTTTTGTTATATCTTTTATTATTTTCTTTTCAAAATCTTATTTTTTTATCTCTTATCACAATAAAATAAATAAATTTTTTAATATAAGAATTTCTACACATAGTAATTCACACAATATGTGAGTTTTAGATTCACATAATAAATAATAAACACTACCACATATTCACATTAATTTTTTAAGATGTTTTTATTTTTTTATCTCAATTCTTCAACAAAGGTTTTGCAATAACAAAATAATATAACTTTAAATATTCTACTTGATGATTTTTTTCCGTTTTGGACCTTCATTTTCCTTTTTGGACAATTTTTTTTTTATTGTTTTAAACATAAAACCGGATACCGGATATCCGGATTTTAGACAAACCACTATCAGTATCCCATCCGGTTTATTAAAAATAAATCGGATCGGATATCCGATCCGTTTTTTAAAATCGGATATCCATTTTTCCGGGTTTTGAAAACCGGATACCGGATCGGAATCCGGTTTCGATATATTTTTGCTCACCCCTACATCATATAACACATTAAGGTACCATATAGAACGTATATATGTACCATATGTGGGTACCTTATAAACGCATGACATGGTACGTAATACACATATAAAAAGGTACGTCAAAACTGGGAAAATGGTACACACAATCGAACGGGTACTTATATGAAAAATTTTCTGAAAGGGGTACTGACTTGCAAATTTTTTATATAAATGAGTATTTTTCTGTAGATTGAACTTATTATTATTTTTTAATCTTTCTATTTCAATGTATTTTCACTCAATCAACTATATGTTTATTTATTGTATATTCCCGAATGTCGATAATTATAAGATGTCTCTACTCAACCGCTAGGTCATAATCTTTGGGAAATATTATTTTATTTTCGATTGAATGACTATGACACTTTAGATTATTTAGCTTGACGCTGTTTGATTGAGCCGAATTATTTTAAATAATAATAATGGAACCATGCATATCATTGAATATGATTATAATTAGCTGTTTAAGGCTTCTTATTTTTTTTTTTGAACGATAGACATAAAATTTTCGAAAGAGTACATACGAGTTAAATAGTCATGAAGCACCACAATTGTTGGCTTTCTTTATTAATAATGCAAAAAGTATTATGTGACCATTTTTATGTAAGCATTAATTGCAAATCAAAAAGGCTGCCGGCTTCCAACCCATATCGTGAACTAGTATTTTGCATGCTCAAATGTGTGCTATGGTGCTATGGCGCTATGCAATATAGATTTATACTAACAATCGAGAGGAAAATTGGAATATACTATAAAATATATATGTTGGGGTTGAGCGGTAATTTCTCGGGCCAAGCGGAAGATTTATTTTGTATCCGCGACGATTTATTTGGACAATATAAAAACCAAAATGACGCCGAAAGAGAACACGAGATTTTTACGTGGTTCGGCCAATATCGCCTACCTCCACGGAGAGCACCAGCTTTACTATATTGAGAATATTAAACCGTACAAAATAACGCTCGTGTTTTAAACGCAAACCCGAGACCCCTTACCCACCCGGGTAATGTTTTGTACCTATTCCCAACTACCTCAATAAAACTAAAACCCACTCTCACCCTTATCCACCCGGACAAGATTTTTTTTTTTTCTCTCACCTATCTCTCTCTCACTCACGTTTTTGGGATACCTATACATTGAGCAACTAAGCCTATTTATAGGCATTTGAGAAGCACAAAATACGTAAGTGCTTAGCTCATAGGTGATCAAATTCAATTTGATCTCCTATGCTTTTCTTCTCCATTGTTGAAAAGTCAACAATCTCCCCCCTTTTCAACATCTGCGTCTTCTTCATAGAGCACTCCAGCGAACCCATGAATGAGAGTAACCCGTTCGTAAATACCACAAACGTCCATTGGCCTTCCTTGTACCAGCTACACATACCGAATCAGGTCCTACCAACTTGATTCACCTGCGGCCAATCCTATGTGCAGCTGTCGAACCGACTCTACCCGTCGATTCTGAAGAGGGACTTCGACGCAACCCCTTCTCCAGCAAGACTTCCTTTCTCACGATCGTCTGCCTTTCCACCACGCGCGCGCGATTTTCGTGAACCCATCGAAGTCAGAGTGTTTTGTACCACACTCCCGTCCAGACGATATAAACCTCCACGCTCTTCTCCCTTCAGTAGGACTTTTTCGCCATGTGTGATTTTACAGACTCCCCCTGCTATGAAACTCCATAGCCCTTGGAATCTAACTGGCTCAAGGATATTAAATTCTTCCGTAACTCTGGGACAAAGATCACACCACCCAAAGCTCGAATCGCTCCGTCAATCATTTTGATCTTCACAGTTCCGACACCACGAACCGCCTGACGGTATCCATCAGCCATGGAAACCGAACCTCTTCGTATCTTCTGGAACGTATCAAAATATTTTCTTTCGGAGCAGATATGGTACTTCGACCCTGAATCCAATATCCATTCATCCTGAGAACGAGCGTCATCGTTGTAGACTGTGAGAACCTCTACAACATCATCCCTATCCTGTGCTATCATGGTTGTGGAATTTTTCTCGCCGTGCTTGTCCTTCCTCCAAGTCGGACAATTCCTCTTGATGTGTCCCGGCTCACCACACTTGTAGCACACGATGCCCTTCCCGCCATCCTTTGATTTGGACCTGCTGCTACCTCCAAATTCCCTGGCGTGAAACCTTCCTCTACGATTCTCCCCATGAATAGCCAACGCCGAATTTTGGCTATCTCCATAATTTGATCGTCTCCTCTTTTCATGCGCCAAAAGAGTTGACTGCACATCCACCATCTTCACCGTCGTCTTCCGTATAAGATGGTTGTGACCAAATTATCATAAGAATCAGGAAGCGAGGTAAGAAGTAAAAGGGCTTTATCTTCTTCCTCCAACTTTACTTCAACTTTTATAAGTTGATCCACAAGTCCGTTGAACACGCTAATATGATCCATGAGATTCCCACCTTCCTCCATCTTCAGCCGGTACAGCTCCCGCTTCAGATCTAACTTTGTGGTTAAGTTCTTCCCGAGATGCAACTCCTCCAACTTCGCCCACAAGTCCGGTGCAGAATCCTCATTCACAACATTATTAATAATGTTATCCGCAATGTACAAACGGATTGTGCTGACACATCTTGATCCCAAATCCTCCCAGTCTTCTTTCGTCATTTTCTCCGGCTTTCCCTTTTCCCCTTTCAAAGCCTTTGCCAAACCTTGGTGAACAAGGATATCCTTCACTCGTCTCTGCCACAAAGTGAAACTCCCCGTACCATCAAATTGCCGCACTTTGAAACTGCTTTCCGTCGCCATTATCCTTGCAGAGATTCGACAGCTTTGGCCCGACACTGGCTCCCCCGTAACGAACCTTCTTAATATCTTTTCTGATGTGGAAGATCAGACAAAGCTGCAACCACAGAGCATACTCAGAATATCAATTAGGCTTGGCTCTGATACCACTTGTTGGGGTTTGAGCGGTAATTTCTCGGGCCAAGCGGAAGATTTATTTTGTATCCGCGACGATTTATTTGGACAATATAAAAACCAAAATGACGCCGAAAGAGAACACGAGATTTTTACGTGGTTCGGCCAATATCGCCTACCTCCACGGAGAGCACCAGCTTTACTATATTGAGAATATTAAACCGTACAAAATAACGCTCGTGTTTAAACGCAAACCCGAGACCCCTTACCCACCCGGGTAATGTTTTTGTACCTATTCCCAACTACCTCAATAAAACTAAAACCCACTCTCACCCTTATCCACCCGGACAAGATTTTTTTTTTTTCTCTCACCTATCTCTCTCTCACTCACGTTTTTGGGATACCTATTACATTGAGCAACTAAGCCTATTTATAGGCATTTGAGAAGCACAAAATACGTAAGTGCTTAGCTCATAGGTGATCAAATTCAATTTGATCTCCTATGCTTTTCTTCTCCATTGTTGAAAAGTCAACAATAGTTTTATTTTAATTTTAATACTATTTTTTAATATATAAATTCACAAACCAAATTTTGGCAGTTTATACTGAGCCATGAGGCTTAATAAAAGTAATAGATATTGCATAGTGTTGTTTAATAAAATCTTTCTGAATGATCACAATTAATCGATTGATCAATGAGGACAAAAGAATAAGTGTTTATGAAGTAATACTCGATTATTAACCTAATCAAACGAGAATAAGACTAGCAGCAGCCAAAGGTTTGGATGGATTCCCTATTGTTACACCTAACAATGTAAAGAGATGGTTCGCCAAATTAAATAAAATTACTTGATAATTTTGTCTTTCCTTATTAAGAATAAACTACTAGGGGTGTGCGTTATTCGGTTAACCGAAACCGAATAACCGGAAAACCGAAAATTCGGTACAAAACCGAACCGAACCGAAAATTTCGGTTCGGTATTCGGTTATTAAAAAAAAAAATTTCGGTAATTCGGTTCGGTATAGGTTTTGGATTTTCGGTAATTCGGTATACCGAATTACCGAAATTTTAAAATTAAAATATATTATATTTTATTAATAATAAAAATATAACTATATTTTATTAAATTATATATTAAAAAACGAATATATTTAAATTAATATCTATAATTTAATATTAATTTTTTTATAAACCCAAAAATATATTAAAAAATATATATTAATTTAAATATAATTAAAATCTTTTTTTTTATTATTGAAAATTCGGTTAATTCGGTAAAAAAACCGAATTAACCGAAAAAAATTCGGTAATAACCGAATACCGAACCGAGAAATTCGGTTCGGTATTCGGTTTTGGAAATGGGGGAACCGAAATTTCGGTTAACCGAAATTTCGGTTCGGTTCGGTTCGGTTTGTACCGAACGAACACCCCTATAAACTACACGTCTTTTCCCAACCAATGTTGTTTTTTAAGGATTGATGTTTAGACTTTAGTCATATATGAGTCCTTACTTTCAGACCAAACAAATAGATACATCAAACAACGGCATAAAGAACTAACATGTCATCTTAAAACCAATTCGTATTAATGATAACTAACAACTTATCTTACATATATAACACTGACGACTTAGGTCCCTCTCCCTGTTCCATAACATACGAACGAAAGACAACATTTAAATGCCAATATTGAAGACATAATAGCAATAGCATAATAATCCACTTACGTAGTAACTATAGTATATTAAGGGAAAGGGGCGGCATTAACTGCAAATTTGGTTTGTAAAATATTTACTATTTAACCTCTCTATTTTTAATTTCATTAATTAAATAATTATCACATTTAACCAGTTAGTATACTTATACCCCTAATCATTATTTTCCTTATATATATAAAAACTATATTTCATCTAAAACCATAAATTATAAATTTAAAAATTAAGATTAAAACAATTATATTTTAAGCACATGCATAGAGTATGCAGATAGCACTAGTATATATAATCTGTCAGAGGTTGATATAAGCCTTAAGTTTGGTATGTCAATTAAAATGAATTAAATACAATAATATTTAATTAAAAGAAAACCACCCACTACATTGTATATAATATATATTGACATATTTACCTTTCTATATATAGTAATTATTTAATCCCTCCTTCCCGGCAACTTTGTCACATAAGTTGCTGGGCACGCAAATTAAGGTGACATTATTATAATAATATAGTACAATGAAAAAGATAACGAAAATGTATATTTTGACACGTCTTTTAAGAATATTTAGTATTATAATATTGATTGTTTGTGATAGTTTTCTTGCTAAATAAGGAAAATGTGATAAAATTAGCGGGACAGATGGAGTAATATTTAATAAATACATTTATAAATTATATAGCACACATGTATAGGTGCACAATTTAGATTAGTGTATATATTAACTCACTTTCAAATCGCAAACTTAGATCATCTCCAACTGATAAACGCATTCTCAAACTCACACGCATTCTCAAACTCAAAATGCAGTAATTCTTCTCCAACCGATCAACTCATTCTCAAACGCAATAGACTAATTTGTAATATTCACTTCCACACCAATTTTTACAAATTTCAATACTACCCACATATTTTACAACTTTACAAATTAGATTACTAAATATTATTTTAGAGTTAATCGAAAAAATTAACAAAGTTAATAATAAAATATATGTATACATATAAAAATCATTGATTAATGTTTATTAAAAACACGACAACTGCAATATATTTACTATAAATCGAAATATTTATTAAAAATATAATTTGACTTCGAACATGAGTATTTTGAATAAACTAATTTAGCAGCCATCTATGTGCTTCGATGCAACACCACAAAATCGAGACTTCGAGCATCCAAATTCAATAATCTTAGGAATATTTCTATGTATTTTCGTGTGTATATATATATATATATATATTGATTTTCTGCACATGGCAAAGTGATAATTCATATCTGATAATTTTTTTCTGACAAAAGGTGACATGATGATTGTTGTATGTACATGGTCAAACGTCTTATTCCCGCTATTGTCTGACATAAAGCATGAAACTAGGACTTGAAAGCAAATTGAAAATTTCCATCGCATAATAACCGGTCGACGACGCAAAGATGCGATTTTTCATGTGAGAGAAATTAAATATCGCATTTTAGGTTTTGTTTTTGCTATCGATTGGAGTAAAATTTGGAATTTTTTTTGGGTTGCAGCCCGGCTGGAGTTGCTCTTAGGCAAAGAGTGAATGCACTTGATTTCATACAGGTTTATGAACGTATGTACCAAGTGATATTTAGTAAAAATTACACATAAGCCTCTATATTTATTGTATTTGCAAATTGAACCTTTTCCGACCAACCCTTCGTGCTTCCATGAAAAGTCTCTCTCTCTCTCTCTCCACGTATATAAAATGCGCCAATATATATACACACACACACGACACTGCACGCATATCCCTTACGAGATGGCCGTGAACGGAGCCACACAACGCCTCCGTTACGGCGGCCGCCAACAACCTGACGGCGTCACCTCATCCCACCGCGTCAGCTTCGAGAGAAACAACAGCGACGCCGCGATGAACGAAAGTCCGACGCCGCCAGCGCCGTGCCGTTCGTATTCGCCGGCGCGCTCGTCTTCTTCATGGGCGTCGAGTACACGCTGAATATGATCCCATCCACCGCCCAGCCGCCGCCACGAAGAGGATTCACCGGATTCTCGCCGGAAGCCCAATCTTAACTCCGTACTCGCCGGCCTTAACACGGTACGCCTGCTGTATTTGCTGGTTTATATCAATTTGATCGTCGAATTGCAGCACATGACATGCTTGCCCTTTTTCCGTTTGATTTGTGGGCTAATCGCGTGATTTCTTTCTTAACTGGCTTAAATGTTGACACGAAAATCTTTCTTTCATATGCCTAATTTCGTGTCTTCAAAAATAATTCCTTGCTGGTAAGAATTCATGATGGATTGTCTATCCCTGACCTTACGATTTTGTCAAGCAAGCTGAATGCATGTATACACAATGTTAGGAGATCTTTCGTCAAGATTTATGTTCTTCGTTCTCTTTAATTGTGCTCATAAGGTGTTTGTGGCGGTGCAAACTGTTGAATAATCTCAATTAAAAAAAAAACAAGATCCATAATTTAAGGAAGAAAACAAGAAGACAAGGCAACCCATGTTTTGAGGAACTAGAAGAAAACATGCAAAGGACAAATTTGAGTAAATCATGCAAGGAATAGTGAAGGGGAGTTGTTGATTGTATTACATAGTACTACTTGTAAGGTGTTTTATTATATATACGTGCATGTAAGAATGAAGTGTGAGAAGCAAAAAAATAAAGAAAAGTAAGAGAATATTATTTATCTTCTCCCATCCCCTCTCTTAAGTAACGAGTAGATAAAAAAAAGAGTGCATCAGAGAGCTTCAAAATTCATTCGATTGTTATACTCTTAAGCAATATTTGAGTGTTCATCCCATCGAAAAACAACAAATTGGTATCAGAGCCAATGGCGACAATGGGAGCAACCGCTGGCCAAATGCCGATCCCGAAGCTCACCAAATTAAACTACGACAAGTGGAGCATTCTAATGAAGGTGTTGCTCCAGTCTCAAGATACGTGGGAGATCGTCGCGAACGGATACACCGAACCCGAAAATACAGACGGGTACACAGCAGCCCAACTAAAGACGCTGAAAGAATCCCGCAAACAAGATAAGTCCGCATTATATGCCATCTACCAATCAGTAGACGAGGCCGGTTTCGAAAAAATAGCCGAGGCCAAAACGTCGAAGGATGCATGGGAGACGCTTGAAAAAGCATATAAAGGTGCCGATCGAGTAAAGCAAGTACGGTTGCAGACTCTTCGTGGCGAGTTCGAAATGACGAAAATGAAAGAGGGCGAAGGTGTGTCCGAGTACATAATGAGAGTGCAAACCATCGCGAACCAGCTGAAGAGAAATGGCGAGGTCCTAACTGATGCCCGAGTCGTCGAGAAAATCTTGCGATCTCTGACGAACGAATACGAGAACGTGGTTTGCGCAATTGAAGAATCCAAAGACCTTGAAAAATGACAATCGACGAACTTTCTTGCTCGCTCGAAGCGCACGAGCAGCGAAAGAAAAAGAAGAAGCAGGAGTCTTTAGACGAGGCCCTACAGACGAAATTGTCCATTAATGACAACAAGGCGTTGTATACACACCACAGTCGAGGAAGAGGGCGTGGCCAACGAGGACGTGGTTTCGGTCAAAGCACAGGCCGAGAACGAGGCTACAATTATGAAAAAGAAGGACAAAGCAACAACCAAAATTGGAGAGGACGAGGTCGAGCACGAGGACGTGGCGGCCGCTCAAATCGGCCAAGCGTTGAATGCTACAATTGCGGAAAGTTCGGGCATTTTGCGAAGGACTGTTGGTCCAACAATAAGGTGGAAGAAAATGCGAACCTAGTCGCACAAGAAGATCCAAAAGACGATGGCGTTCTCTTAATGGCGCTGGAGGATAAAACTCCGGGTAGCGACATGGTGTGGTATCTTGACACCGGTGCTAGCAATCACATGAGCGGGCACAAACATCTCTTCACGGATCTGAAAAGATCGAGGATGGCCACGTGTCTTTTGGAGACGCATCGAAGATAGAAGTCAAAGGCCCGGGAAATATATTTTTCACTCAAAATGATGGCAAACAAGGATCGGTCGAGGATGTCTACTTCGTACCAGATCTAAAAGCCAACATTTTAAGCATGGGGCAATTGCTTGAAAATGGATGCTCGGTGTTCATGAAGGACCGCTCACTACAACTACGAAACAAAGATGGTCGAATAATTGCACGGGTCGAGATGGAAAGGAACCGAATGTTCAAACTCAACCTGAGAACGATTCAAGAAAAATGCTTGCAAGTTGACTTAGACGACAAAGGTCATTTGTGGCATATGCGTTTTGGACATCTACACTACGGAGGTCTGAAAGAGCTCTCCAAGCGCGGCATGGTGCAGCCGATGATAGAGGGAGGAAAGAAGCTTTGCGAAAGTTGCGTGATTGGCAAACAGGCGCGAACGTCATTTCAGAAGCACGCAGGATTTCGAGCTAGCAAATCGCTCGAGCTTATACACACCGATATATGCGGACCTATCACGCCAGCATCATTTAGCGAAAAAAGATACTTCATCACGTTCATCGACGATTACTCGCGGAAAACTTGGGTGTATTTCTTGAAGGAAAAATCTGAGGCGCTAGAAACATTTAGAAAATTCAAGACTATAGTTGAGAAGGCGACAAGTTCAAGCATCAAGGCTCTCCGTTCGGATCGAGGTGGAGAATACATGTCGAGTGCTTTTGTAAATTTTTGCGAGGAACAAGGCGTCAGGAGGTTCCTCACCGCACCATATTCGCCACAACAAAACGGCGTGGCCGAGAGAAAAAATCGAACCATACTTGACATGGTTCGCTCAATGTTGAAAAGCAAGGGAATGCCAAAGGAGTTCTGGGCCGAGGCGATACAATGTGCCGTATATATTCAAAACCGATGTCCACACCAAAGCCTCGAGAATCGAACGCCACAAGAAGCATGGAGTGGCCAGAAACCGACCGTAGCACACTTCAAAATTTTTGGAAGCGTGGCGTATGCGCGTGTGCCTGACCAGAAAAGAACCAAGCTCGACGACAAAAGTAGAAAGCTTGTTTTTATTGGGTACGATGAGAAGACGAAGGCATACCGTCTATATGATCCAGAAAATAAAAAGGTGATAGTAAGTCGAGATGTTCGAGTAGACGAAGAAAGTTCATGGGCTGGAACGTTGACGAAAACACAACGCCTGGAGAACCATTAAGTACTGCACCAACGCCTGTCTCAGTTTCATCTCAAGAAAATATCGAGGAGGACGAACCAAGACAGCCCAGGATGCGAAGCATGCAGGACCTGTACGAAACAACCGAACAGGTTCACCTAGTTTGCTTACTGGCCGACTCGAACAAATTAGTTTCGAAGAAGCCATAAGAGACAAGAGATGGAAAATGGCGATGGACGAGGAGATCAAGGCGATTGAAAAGAATGATACTTGGAAGCTGGTGGAGTTGCCACACGGACAGAAACCCATAGGAGTTAAATGGGTTTATAAAAAGAAAATGAACGCTCAAGGAAAATCGAACGCTACAAGGCAAGATTGTGGCGAAGGGCTACCGACAACGAGCAGGAATAGACTATGATGAAGTTTTTGCTCCAGTTGCAAGAATGGAAACAATCCGCCTGCTCCTTGCCCAAGCTGCACAACTTAGTTGGCCAATCTATCAAATGGACGTAAAGTCCGCTTTCTAAATGGCGAGCTTGTGGAGGAAGTCTACGTGGAACAACCGCCGGGATATTCAAAATTGGGAGAAGAAGGCAAAGTGTTAAAATTAAAGAAAGCGCTTTATGGGCTGAAGCAAGCGCCGCGAGCTTGGAACACTCGGATCGATGGGTACTTCAAAAGGAACACAATTCGAGCAATGTCCGTTCGAGCATGCGTTATACGTCAAAAGAGAAGGAGGTGAAATGATCATCGTCGCTCTCTATGTCGATGATCTCATTTTCATGGGGAGCAGTGAGAAAGTAATCAACGACTTCAAAAGGCAATGACGAAGGAGTTCGAGATGACGGACTTGGGACTAATGAAATATTTTCTTGGTCTCGAAGTCGAGCAAAGAAGAATGGGGAATATTCGTGTCACAAGAAGCGTATGCGAAGGACATATTAAAGAAAAATAAAATGGAGGAAAGCAGGCCGGTAGCTACACCGATGGAACTTGGAGTAAAGCTGTCCAAGTTTGAGGGAGGACAAGGAGTAAACGCAACCGAATATCGTAGTCTCGTGGGAAGTCTACGATACTTAACATGCACGAGACCCGACATCGCTTATAGCGTTGGAGTCGTTAGCCGCTATATGGAAGACCCGAGGCAGTCACATCTAAAGGCGATCAAGAGAATTCTTCGATATATTCGAGGAACACAATCGCTAGGTCTATTTTATTCAAAGGTGAGCGACGGCAAACTTATTGGATATTCGGACAGTGATTGATGTGGAGATATCGATGATCGCAAAAGCACGGTGGTTACGTATTTTATTTAGGAAGCACGACGTTCACGTGGCTATCGAAGAAACGACCGATAGTGACTCTATCAACTGTGAAGCGGAGTATGTGGCAGCATCGTGGTCTGTCTGCCACGCAATATGGCTGAGAAATTTACTGCTCGAGTTGAATCTTCAACAAGTCGAGCCAACCGAAATTCGAGTAGATAATAAGTCGCGATCGAGTTGGCGAAAAATCCAGTTCATCATGAGAGGAGCAAACATATTGATGCTCGATTCCATTTATTAGAGAACACGTAAAAAATGGAGAAGTGAAGATAGTGCACGTAGCAAGTCTGGATCAGGTTGCAGATATTTCACGAAGCCGTTACCAATAAGTACGTTCGAGATTTTGAAGCAGATGCTCGGGATGGAAGACCGAAAGCATTGAGATTAAGGGAGGAATTGTTGAATAATCTCAATTAAAAAAAAAACAAGATCCATAATTTAAGGAAGAAAACAAGAAGACAAGGCAACCCATGTTTTGAGGAACTAGAAGAAAACATGCAAAGGACAAATTTGAGTAAATCATGCAAGGAATAGTGAAGGGGAGTTGTTGATTGTATTACATAGTACTACTTGTAAGGTGTTTTAGTATATATACGTGCATGTAAGAATGAAGTGTGAGAAGCAAAAAAATAAAGAAAAGTAAGAGAATATTATTTATCTTCTCCATCCCCTCTCTTAAATAACGAGTAGATAAAAAAAAAAGAGTACATCAGAGAGCTTCAAAATTCATTCGATTGTTATACTCTTAAGCAATATTTGAGTGTTCATCCCATCGAAAAACAACACAAACTGCATACATACTATGGGCATGGCTAGTTGAAGGACGACCAAGAGGTTCACATTTTAACTCCTACTATTTTCATTCCTCCTTGTCCTAATCTTCAATGCTGGAAATATTGTGGGATAAAGCAGATTTCGTCTTGTTTGTCTTCTCATTTAAGTCCCATGTGACATTCAGTGCTCTTGATGTAACATGGACATAAAACTCTACCTTAAAATGTTAGATTTAAAATCTTGAAATTCGAAGGATTTCTTGGGCTCGGGGGTAGATTTCCCGGCGGGCAACGTTTCGTTCTTCTTGTTTACTCGGGGCACGTTGCTGCTTCTGTTATCGCATCCTGGACATGAGCCGAGTGCAGCGCTGGGAATTAGCGTACGCCTTCGATGCTTTGAATCTCTTGCAGGCAGTTAGGCTGCTGGGCACGAGGGGTCATTACAGCATCGACTTGGCCGTCGCATAGGGGCGGGAATTCTGTTCGATTCCTGGCCGGGAAATACGAAGGTGGCAAGAAAAGAGAATTGATGTTATAGTGTAATGATGATTCAGTCATTTCGTTTAGTTTTTCTTGTTGATGTTTTACTTGATTGAGAAGGTAGGTGCTTGAAACTGAAAAGCCTAATTGGGTGGCAGTTTGAGGAATGCTATTGGGTTGAAGGGAGTTGGGATTCTATGGTGATTATTGCCATCGTATTTAGTAGTAGTAGTAACAGTGATTCGAAGACTAAATAGCTTTTACTATTAATTTCTAACAAGATGCATACAAAGATTGATTGACTATATGCACACACACAAATCAAGAAGCATCATAAAAAATCATAATTAAGTTTTCGGACAAAAAGATGCAAGGAAATATAGCTCACTCTTTGGCTCAAGGAACTAGAGATTGCAGCATCGATGGATTTCAATGATCTTCACTGAATTCGATGATGTATTTGCAAAGGGAACTCGCAAGAATATGGTAATTAGCTGCAATTTCTTAGACGCCTTAGATTTGGAACAAGAAGCACGATGAGATTTGCGTGGAGGAATTGAACAGAGAAGCACTTGTAGTAAAGCATTTGCTGATCGTTGAAGCAATTACTGCTGCGCACAACGTGCGTGAGATAAAGTTTTCTTTCCACACTCAATGTAACTACAAAGAAATAACAAGGTTAGGATAGGATTCTCATATAAAGAACACAAAATTCGAACCACACAACTGATAACAAATCCCTCAATCGGCAGAAGATGACAAAAGGCATGAACTTCACAAATTAATCATATTACTGATAAAACAAAAAAATATCTTGTATGTTTCCTTCTTTCATCGCCTACTTAAATGCCCAAAAGGCCCTACAAATCTCTCCAACCCAACCGCCTTATCTCCTCACCTGCCACGTCATCTGTTCTTTCCATTAACGTCTAATTTAAGGTTCGATATCATCAAAGCTCCACCGCCAATTCCCACCGTCTGTCTTATATTAATATATAAACGCATAAAACTGCTTCAGTCAATCCTCAGCCGACAAAAAGCAAGGCCGAGGCGAGGTAGTAATGGCTCTAATACTACCGCCGCCGTCGAAAACCAAATCATTCGCCTTCGCCCCACTTAATCTAAGGCCCAACCACCCAAGAATCACGGCGGCGCACCCAACCCATTATCCAACGAACGCTAAATTACCGTACAATTTCCATAAAAATCCAATCTTTACCAAAGAGCTGCTCCGATTATAAAAGCATCATCGGCGGAAGACTCAACGACGACCCACCGGCGAATTCTGCTCTCCGACGTAGTGGTGACGAGGGAAAGGAGCGCCTTTTGGGGAAGAAAGTGGGATACTTTGGATTTGGCGACTTGCGGCGTCGTTCTTGCGATGCACTTGCTCTGCGTTTTTGCGCCGTTTACGTTCAATTGGAGTGCGTTTTGGGTGGCCTTTGGACTTTATGTGGCCACTGGGCTTTTGGGTATTACTCTTTCTTTTCATAGGAATCTTTCTCATAGGAGCTTTAAGGTTCCCAAATGGCTAGAGTACTTCTTCGATTACTGTGGTGTTCAAGCCCTCCAGGTATATATTATTTGTGTTATTTTTTCTTGAATTAATCGAATCATAAATCTTTTTTAGTATTCGATGTTAAAAATTCGATCTTTGTAATCTTATCTTAAGGGAAATCCAATCGATTGGGTGAGCACACACAGATACCACCACCAATTTTGTGATTCGGACAAAGACCCACACAGCCCAACTGAAGGATTTTGGTTCAGCCATATGAGTTGGCTTTTTGATAGGAACACCGTTCTTGAAAGGGTAATGTAATGACAAAATCCCCACGTTCTAAAAATTCTTTCTCCTTTCTTTTGTCTGAATTTCCTTCTTTTTTATAAGCAGTGTGGTCAGCCCAACAACGTAGGCGACTTGGAGAAGCAACCCTTCTACAGTTCCTTCAAAGCACTTACATTCTCCACCCAATAGCTCTTGGCGCTTTGCTCTATGCTCTTGGCGGTTTTCCTTTCATCGTTGGGGAATGGTAAGAGTTTTCCTTCCATTCACCTATCTTGATGTTGATATGTTCGTTATTTTAAAGATCTTGCTTGAAAGCTAAAGATAATCTTTGACAGTGAAGATTTGCTAGTCTTTCTTGTACTTGTTTGAATAGTTGGGGCCCTTATTAGAACATGGATTCAATTCCGACCATGAAAACTTCACTTGTATTTGCATGATAATGGAAGTATATTTATCTTATTTTCAATTCCATGGACCCCCACGCTAATAGGGGAAGGAGTTGAGCCTTCCATTTCTCTCAACAAAGATGATTGAGACACCGTCCATCGATTGGTTTTATTACCACACAAGAGAAGTGATCAATCTAATCGAATATTTCGGACAACATTTTTGCAGGGCGTAAGGATCGTGTGGGTTATCACATTACTTGGCTGGTGAATTCAGCCTGCCATGTTTGGGGAAACAAACGTGGAACACAGGCGATTTATCTCGAAACAATTGGTAGGGGGTCTTCTAATTCTTTCCATAGTTCATTACATTCTTGAATGATTGATTGATGGATGATGTTATTACAAAATAATTAAGGTGGGTTGCTCTACTTACGTTGGAGAGGGTTGGCACAATAACCACCATGCTTTTGAATACTCGGCGAGGCATGGATTAGAGTGGTGGCAATTGGACATGACTTGGTTTGTTGTTAGGGTTCTTCAGCTCCTTGGATTGGCAACCGACGTTAAGCTGCCCAATCCGCACACAAACGGAAGATGGCCGCCATAAATTAAATAAAATATTATGTTAGGATATGTTGTATTGTATGCTTATTATTAAATAATCCAATATAGGGTACTAATTTAATGTATTACAAAATGTAGTTCATGACGACGAAGCTACGTATATTTATCGTTATATTATAGTAGTGGGTATACATACATGGAGATGATATTTACGGCGAAGTCGAAACAACTGCCCCATTGCCAACCTAATCATACATATTTAGTTGAACAAAAACTACCATAGATGGATATAATTATGGATGGAAATAATTCTAGAAGCTGGTTATCGACCTCGTCCATGAATAAACTAATTTTAAGATTCAAATGCAACGGTGAATTTTATAAAATACAGCCTTAAATCCTTGGTCGGCTGATAATTATAAGAAAGTCTTCAATGAGCGTTGACAAATGACGGCGTTGAATCTACTACTTGAGTTTGATTAACGTCTGTTACATAAAGTGACACGTCATGTTGATTCTTCTGAATAAGAACTTGGGGAGATTCTGCCTCTCTCTCTCTCTCTCTCTCTCTAATAGTATAATATCTGATGTGAAGATGAAGAAGCGTGTAGCAATGTAGGAGACATATACAGTTGCGACGAAGAGACGAGTCTCACTGTGCAGAAGACGAATCTATTCTCCACCGGCGATGGGTTCGCCGCCTACGACTGCGCCGGCGACCTCGTTTTCCGGGGTTCGACTCTTACGGCAGACCCGACGGTGGGATACGTCTGAGCTCGTGCTTATGGACGCCGCCGGCGGATCCGTAACCACCGTTCGCCGGAAGGTTCCAATTTTATCCTTTAATTATAAACCTTTTCTTTCTTTTTTTCCCTCAAATATGATGGATTTACATACATACAATACACATATATATTTATATATAAATTTTGTGAAGTAACCTCGATCCCAACATTAATCCAATTTTGGATTCCGATGCCAATTCTTTTCGGTGTATGTATATATATAGTTTATGGCGGAAATAGTTATAGTTTTCAACTTTGTTTGTTAATAATACGTATATTATATGTTATTTTAAAAATTGGAATAAAATTTGAGGGATCCTTTTTTTTTTTTTATCTTACTTGATTGTGGAATGTAAGGAAACGAGATAATGTTTTTTTTTTAAAGATTGGGCATGTCAGAAGCCATCACTATTAAAATCATGAAAAATTTTAATTATTTAATTAGAGGCCAAGCCTTCATCAAAGATGGGAAGGGTTCCAAGGCGAAGGAGCCGTAGGCAAAAGGCCGATCTTCAGCGTCCGTCGATCATCCATAATCGGACGGTCCACAATCGTCGTGGAAGTGTACGACAAACAAAGCAAAGTGTACTACCAAATCGAGGGCTCATTCGCATGTCGGGATTGCACTATCTACGACTCTGACAAAGAGATCGTGGCTGAGATCAGACGCAAAGTGGATGCTTCTACTAATGTCGTGCTTGGGAATGACGTTTTCTTGCTTAGCTTAATGCCTGGAGTAGATAGTGCTTTTGTCATGGGATTGATTCTTGTGTTAGATCGTGTAAATCATGGTGGTGCCGATGATGACCTCATTGGTGATTAATAATATAAATATATATATATATATATTATATAAGAACTTCTGATGTATGCTAATTTGATATAATGATTGATTGGAAATTTATTTACTTTATTAATCTCTTATCTTGTGTACGAATAATCACGACGATAGAACAAGTAACGATCTCCTAAATATGGTTTATTCTTTCATACCTCACTTGGGAAGCTAAACTTAAACTACGCTGAATTATTATGGGGAAAATTGAAGTGTTTACCGTAAACATGAATTTTGTTTTTTGGAAGAGTAACAACATGAATTGAATAGAATGACAGTTACATAAATATTTTAGATTAGCCTTTACTATTATTTAATGGGCCTTTACCCAATTTACTCAATAAAAGCCCAAAATCAATCAGCCCAATTTGGCTTAAGTCAACTTACCAAAATACGACGTCGTTCCACCGCAATTCCTTTGTTCCTTGTCTTATAACATCTCTCTCTCCTCTTCTCTATCTCTCTCTCTCTCTCTCTCACACACACACACACACAAACATATCGGACATTACAGATTTTCGCCAGTTGTTAGAAATCCATAAATCTCGATCAATAGGGTTCTTTGTGAAAAACCGATTCTAATTCAGCTTAATTTTGGTCATCCTTCAGCGAAGATGGTGCTCGCGCAGCTAGGAGGGAGCATATCGCGTGCTCTTCAGCAGATGAGCAATGCGACGATCATCGACGAGAAGGTTTGAACGATTGCCTCAACGAGATATCTCGCGCGCTTCTGCAATCCGACGTGCAGTTCAAGCTCGTTCGTGATATGCAGACGAATATCAAGAAGATCGTCAATCTCGACGATCTAGCTGCCGGGCACAACAAGCGCAAAAATTATCCAGCAGGTAATTAGTTCCTGCGCTTTAGTTATGATTGATCGAGTTTTTTTCATTATGTTTCTTCGAGAGGGGCAGGTTGTTCGTACGAAATTACTTGCTTATCGGCTAGCATATGGAAGAAATTTCGGACCTTTGTCTTGGGTTAGTTTTTTTTTTAGATTGACTAATTTAGGAATTTGCCTTGATTAATATTATTAGTCATGTTCCAGGATTGTCGATTTAACAATGGGTGGAAACGACACAAATTTGAATTGTAAATTTATGTATTATATGAATTGTTGTAAAATGGCTCTGATGTTGTTCCTCTTATCTCTTATATAGGCTATCTTTAACGAATTGTGCAAAATATTGGATCCAGGAAAGCCTTCATTCACCCCAAAGAAAGGAAAGGCCTGCATAGTTATGTTTGTTGGTCTGCAAGGTATGTAGTCGCTCATGTTACAACAATTACGATGCTATCTTCATTGCAAACTGCAATCGAAAAATAATCAATTTTTGAGTACTTGTTGCTCTGTGTTAGGCATGTTCGATGCCTGAGGTTGATTAGTTGGATATTGATGTTTTATTAGAATTTGTTCTCTAGGGTCGGGTAAGACGACAACGTGTACGAAATACGCTTACTACCATCAGAAGAAGGGATGGAAGCCTTCCCTTGTCTGTGCAGATACATTCAGGGCTGGTGCATTCGATCAGTTGAAACAGAATGCGACGAAAGCAAAAATCCCTTTTTATGGAAGGTACCATTGCTATTACTCGTCTGACTTCATGTTTCGTACTACGCTGCAAAAGCTTCCCATGTTCGTTTCTCTGGCTAATAAATTGATGATGTGCCCATCATAGCTATACAGAGTCTGATCCAGTGAGAATCGCTGTGGAAGGAGTTGAGAGGTTTAAAAAGGAAAACAGTGATCTCATAATTGTTGATACCAGTGGACGTCACAAGCAGGAAGCTGCTCTTTTTGAGGAGATGCGCCAAGTTTCTGAAGCAATAGTATGTAAACTGAATTTTCCGTCTCGTTCTTATTATGCTGTTTGGGTTATATGCTAATGCGAACAAATGTTTTATTTTTTCAGAAACCAGATCTTGTTATCTTTGTCATGGATAGCAGTATTGGTCAAGCGGCCTTTGATCAAGCTCAAGCCTTCAAGCAAAGTGTGGCAGTTGGAGCTGTAATTGTAACTAAGATGGATGGCCATGCTAAGGGAGGTGGTGCCCTCAGTGCGTAAGTATTTTGACGGTCATCAGTTTCCCAATTGAAATGCACAATCCATCCGTCATACACGGAAACCATTTAAAGTACAAACGTTATTGTTGAAAAGGCTGATCCTTATATCTCATTTTCAGGGTTGCAGCAACAAAAAGTCCTGTTATCTTTATTGGGACAGGAGAACACATGGATGAATTTGAAGTATTTGATGTGAAACCATTCGTCAGCCGTCTTTTAGGTATGTATCTTAGTCGAAAATTGGCAAAATGTTCTCTTCAAGAATGAGTGGAACATCTTATAGTAGTATCTGTACGGTTGGTTTGGATTGCAGGCATGGGTGACTGGTCTGGATTCGTAGACAAGATTCACGAAGTCGTTCCAATGGATCAACAACCCGAGCTTATTCAAAAGCTTTCAGAAGGCACTTTTACTATTAGGATTATGTACGAGCAGTTTCAGAATCTACTTAAAATGGGTCCTATTGGTCAGGTCTGTCAATTGCCCTTCATTACGTAATCTTTAATTCACTATACACATGCTGTGATTTCATTGTGGAGAGAGTTCAAATGAAGACCAATTAGAATAATTAAAATGCTGTCAACGACCTATATTGGCTAGAGATGGAGGATGGGGGATATGGAATATGCTGGACAAGTCCAATCTATTCGATGTTGTCAATTTGATACATTTCTAGGTCGATTAATAATCACATTTGCTGAAGTTCTAAGGTAGTGATTCTTTCACAATCTTTTTTTTTGTAGGTGTTCTCTATGCTTCCAGGATTCAGCCAAGAGATGATGCCAAAGGGGCACGAAAAGGAAAGCCAAGCAAAGATCAAACGGTACATGACAATAATGGACTCCATGACTAACGAAGGCAAGCACTGAATCAGTAAAACAAAGTAAAATCATTAGAGAATCATTACAACATCCCATATAAACACTTGCAGAATTGGACAGCACGAACCCAAAGCTGATGAACGAGTCTCGAATCATGCGTATAGCTCGAGGCTGTGGCCGTCCCATCAGAGATGTTATGGACATGTTGGAAGAATACAAACGACTGGCCAAGATATGGAGCAAGATGAAGGGTCTTAAGATTCCAAAGAAGGGAGACATGAGCTCTTTATCCCGAAACATGAACGCCCAGAACATGAGCAAAATGCTCCCCGCCTGCAATGCTGAAACAGATGGGCGGATTGGGCGGCCTTCAGAGCCTAATGAAGCAAATGGGCTCTTCCAAAGACATGATGGGTATGTTCGGTGGCGGCGATAAATAAGAGGTTAGTTGTCGCTGAACTTACCGAATTATCTTATTCGATGCCATACTTGATAGGATTGAAACATGGTGGTCGCACATTGAGCTTGAGTTTTGATTTGATCTTTGTATGATAATGATTCCTATTCCTTCTGACATTATATGGGTTTTCTTTTTAACATTAGAAAAACATCAATTCTACATCATAGTGAGTACTAAACCCACAGCCACAACCCGAAACAGAGAAAACCGACCCGACCCAATAACCCACGAAAAGCCCGAGCTAGGAACCAACCCTCTGAAACCAACGTCGTACGAAACACTCCCGTCAGCCTTAAACAGCCCAAAGTTCCTCTCCGACGTAGGGCGGGCTTAGAATTCTCATTAAACAGAGCAAACACATAGCCCTTGACCACCCTCCTCGGCCTGTAAGGAGTCCCCTTCTTCTTCAGCAACCTCTTCCTCAGATTCCTATTGTAAGTCCGCGCATTCTTCATGTTCGCCCCGACCTCATTCTCGTCCCCCTTCGAAGCCCAGCCCGTTTCAGACACTATAACTTCCATCCTAGGAAATCCCGCCCTCTCCAAAGCAGCGTAAGAAGCATCCACCATGGCATCGAACATGTTGTCGTAATGAAGCTTAGTCTTCGCATCGTAAATCCCGGGATTTTCTCGAATAAGGCGTAGTTCAAGTCGATGTGGCTCGGGTCGCTGATGTAGGCGAGAAAAGGGTAGGCGTTTATGTAAAAAGGCGTACGTATCTGTGCAAAGAACTGAAGCAACGGCCTCATGTAAGGTACCACGCTTCCTTAAATGCCCCCGCGGAAGGCGGGAATGTGATTGCGAAAACTGCCTCCGAGTGTGGGCTCGAGACTTGTATCTTGTCTGCGAGCCCTAAATCTCGGAGGGCGTTGTAGACGTTTTTCACTGCAGGGACCAATACTTCCCATAATTCCAAATCGACCCCACCGAGGATTTCGTTGCCACTGCTATCCGGTGATGGACGTGCTTGGGTAGAAGGGCTCGACGTTTTCCTTGACCCATTGGATCGCCGCATCTTGGCTTACGCTCATTTGTGTTAGGTATTCGTTTCCGAGCCCTACGATGATTTCGATTCCCGAGCCGTTGAATGCGTTTAGGACTTTGTGGTCTGCGTCGTAGATTCGTATGTTTTAATCTTGTTTGCCTGTAATAGGGTTACTACGCTCTCGGGCGGTGGATGTTGTCTGCTATTCGACCGTAGTAGTTTACGCCGTACGTCCCGGTAAAAGCTCGAGCGACTGAAAATCGGACATTTAAGAGAACAAAAAAAAAAGTTGAGATTATTACAGAGAGTATGTGGATTGTGCATTAAATATTAGGAGAAATATACCATCAGATAATTGGGTAGATGCGAGGAAGAATATGCAGAGGAAGGACGAGAAGCTCATAATGTTGAAGATGAAGAGAATATCATTGTTTTAGTGTTAATAACAACAATAAATCGAAACTTTCTTGCATCTTGGGGTTTGGACATAGTTTGTAGCTTGGAGATTGACCAAAATCATGGCAAGATTCCAAACCTAAACTCAAAGATGAGTGTTTGGGAGTTAATTTCTGTGGGCTGACGTTGATTTGGCTTGTGGGCTAGGAATGAGATTCCTTCCTTACCTTTTCATTACCCCCAAAGCTATGCCTTTTTTCTCTGAGGATTCTTGATCGTAAATTCATGTTGTTTGTCTTGTTAGATTAGAATCTTACAATCCACAAAAAAATCAGAAAAACCTTGGAAGGCGGCCATGGAAGATGAGCAATGAAAGAGCATACAAGCAAAATTAACAATGGTTCTGTGTTCCCATCTTATTACCAATCGTAAGACAAAAACCACGGACATTAACACAAGTTCATGACAAAAACTACAACCTATCACAATCTATAAAACACGCCTAAAATACACAACATCGAATCCAAGTCCACGAGGAATAAAAGCAGCAGATCGTTCATGAGATTATCAGACACACACACATGTAAATGACAACACTACTGTCACACTTACTACTAAAAAGTTAAGCTCTTTACTCAACAGCTAATCGGCGAAGGTGATGGATGGTGACGTGGCGAAACCGCAGGCCCAGGCTCGTTCACCTTACCATTTTCCACCCCTTCTTCCTTTTCTTCATTGGCAGGCCCGTCTTCATTCTTCTCCTCAGTTGCAGCAGCTGCTGCTTCCTTGTCCGAAACTTTGCCGTTAGTTGCCTCTTTCTCAAGTTTCTCATCAGCATCTTCTTTCACAGACTCTTCTACGCTGTCATCGTTCTTCTTCTCCTCAGTGCCATCATTTTCAGCCTTCTCAGTTGTTATTACCTCCTCGGGCCCATCTTTCTTGTCTCCATCTTCTACTTCTTCTTCTTCGGGCTTTTCTCTCAGCTTCTGCGTCGGGCATTTCAGTTTCCATCTTCTCATCAGATTCTTTATTAGCTTCGCTAATTTCTTTCTCCTTCTCCTTGTCTTTCTTGGCGAGCGATGATCTTCTTCCCTTCTTCTTGGGCTGTTCTATGTCTTTCGAGGGAGGAGAAGCTTTCACCTTTTCGCTGATTCGGGCGGACCTCCTAGGCGTTTCGCCAGTGCCCCAGTCGAATTCGGGCAGCCCGGGATTCCGGGTTTGTCTTGAGGT
This sequence comes from Craterostigma plantagineum, assembly GCA_027422505.1. NCBI lineage: Eukaryota > Viridiplantae > Streptophyta > Magnoliopsida > Lamiales > Linderniaceae > Craterostigma > Craterostigma plantagineum. The sequence continues at coordinate 1,649 of JAPQWV010002931.1, read as the reverse complement.
ACTGCTCGAGCTGTTTGCGGTTGCTAATCTCCTCGCCCGTCGGGGCGATGAAGACGATCTCGCTCTTCTTTGGATTGTTCGGTAAATACTGTCGCAAAGATCGAATGAGGGCAAATAATCGCAGTTTTAATGCGTGGCAAGACGTAATGACATTTCTTCAATAGGTAGAAACAACTACATACGAACTAACCATGGTTTACAACTACATAACCTCATACGAAAAGAACTAACCATGGTTGTTAAAAATCCTTTGCACCCATTAACTCATACGTTGGGATATGAGGCTTAAATGGTTACTGACCTTCATATCTAACAAAAGCTGAGGTAAATTTTCCCAAGAATTCATTTTATTCGCCGAGAAAGCCTTTAATTTTAAGGAAATCTTCAATTCAACGAAGGTAATAGTAAATCTTAAATCAAGGTTGCTAGATTCTGACAAAGATGAAAACATGAGTTGAAGGAAGTGGAATGGAGCAACATATGAAGCCACTTATCAAGAAAACAGTTTTATTAAGTAAAATTAAAATTAATCAACTGTGAAACGTAGAAAAGGGAGTAAAAGGAGCAAAAACCCTCAAGACATGAACTTCCCCAAGTTCTCAGCCCTTTCAACAAAGCTCATATTACAGTAAAAGAAAACCCTAACCAGTCAACTCAAAACTCGCTACCAACCAACAGAAAACCCTCGCAAGATCGAATTTTGCAGATAAAGATAGAGAAATCAACGAAATCATAGCAGAAAAACACGTAAAAAGAGAAAGAAAATGAAAAAAGGATACCATTTTTTTCCAGGAGCCAGGCGCAGGTAGCTCCACCGACACAACTTCTTCGCTGTTCTTAGTTGCCGACATAGCTTTTCTTACCACCAAGAAAAAGAAAAAAAGAAAAATTACTACAGAAAACGAAGAAGAAGGTGCAAGAAATCAAGCAGTTGGGTCACACGTACCAGCTTCGATTTTTCTCCTTTCCCACGAGCAGTTTTCACCACCTTGAAATTTTTTTTTGTTTCTTGGAGATAATGCTAAAAGACGATATTTTTTTCTATTTATTATATATTAAAAAGAAAAGAAAAAAGAGAAAAACGATCTAATAAATAACTGGACACGTCACACGTGATACCGTGGATTTGACGTTGATTTCCGATATTTCCACTCATTATTTTGTAGAATATTTAATTAATTTGAAATGTATGTAAATTACAACTTTCCCCAACTACATGGCACACGCGTCAGAGGATATTTCTGGAATTTTGTGGTCCACTCTTTAGCTTATCAATATCCTTGCAATAGCGAACTACGGTGATTATGAAACTCCACGCGCGCTGTGAGCGTGCGACATATTCTCTCTCGATCTTCGGTATGCGTGAGGTGCACGCACTTCAACTGGCTTGGGGATGGAAAAAGGTAAAGATCGGATACGTATTGAAATGGTTGCATAACTAAATTGGAGAATGAGCCGTTTGAAGTCCGTGTGATTAATTATTAAATAGTAAAACGTGATCGATGCTTCAAGACTAGTTTAGGTGAGTCGGGTCCGTAGCGGGTCAAAGAATCGGGTTGGGTAGGATATTTGGTCTGGCCTCGCATGCAATGGGCCTCGAAGGATGGCATAATATTGGCTGAATCTATATGTGAGTTAAACGGCCATAA